>JARJDW010009638.1:0-11250 GCA_030264715.1 Adinopsis sp. GC000173
CTAACTAAAAATCCATTACTTCTATGTTTAAATGTAAAAGTACTGTATATGAACTAGTTTAAAACAATTTATTAAAAAACGGGAGTGCGTCTAATAATTTGGCCAGGGACTGTATGTAAGTATGTAAGTACATTATTATACTTACAAGTATTATATAACACATACAACATCATTTTTCAGTCATTCCAAAAATATAAGACAAAATTGCTTTAGTCCAGTTTTACATAAATCATGATTTATAATTGCAATATGTATTTATCTCATATAATTCTCTGTATATGAATGATAAACAAACAACAGTTAAAATGTTCAAATTTAGACTCATTGCTTAATGTTTTGTAGGTGAATAAATTATATGATAATTAGTCAACAGCAACGTATTGAAAATTATAATTTTAATAAGAAAATTGATTTAGATACATAATAATAGGTTAGTTTTATTAATATTAATTAAAATTATGTAAACTTGTTTGCTACATTGTTAGTAAAACTACATTTTTATGGTTACATGCAGGGCCTAATTTACGTCAAGGCAGGCAAGGCACTTGCTCGGGGCCCGGGACAATTTGGGGCCCGTAGTCGCATCCAAATTTTGCTTTGTTTAATGTTAGCGCAGTTAAAAAATATTCTGCAAGCTCTTATAAAATAAATAAAAACAAACATTAGAATGCATGATACACAAAGTGAATGCTGACAATAATGTTTATAAAAACGGAACTAAAAGAAAGAAAATGCAACTTTTGCATAAACAACAAAAACAAATATTATAGGAAATGTTATCAAAATTTTGAGCAGTCAAAGATTTTCGTATAGGTTTATACTCCGTAGTGCTAACGTGCGGTAAAGAATTAATTGTTAGATCAAGATAATTATCGATGTAGTTTAAGTGGTGATATCAGTTCACAATATTTTCTGCGATAACATCGAGGAATTCTCTTCTATTCATTATTATTTTTGTTACACTCATTATTATTATTATTATTATTATTCTTATTATTATTATTATTATTTACCTATATTTACAAATTTTTGAAAGGGGCCTGTAAATACAATTCTGCCTTGGGCCCGCAAAGGTCTAAATTAGGCCCTGGTTACATGACTAAAAGAAAACATGCATTCATTTGCACATATGTATATCACTAGTCTCTGCTATCATCAATTGTGTTGCAAAGTCGAAATAGTAATACTTTTATAGAAATTTCAATAAATACAGGAAATTTTTTATCTCTACATAAATAAAAGACAGTATATGAATGATAAACAAAGAAACAGTTAAAGGTATCAAATTTAGACTCATTGCTTAATGTTTTGTAGGTGTATAAGTTATATGATAATTAGTCAACAGCAATGTATTGTAAATTACCTTATAAAAACAGCCAACACTATGAATGATAACATGTATGCATATATTGGACAAGCGCAACAGTTGAATCAATTATAATTTTATCGAATCCATTCATTCTTTTATTTTATTATACATTTATATATTATATTTACGATGCATTCCTATAGATACGTAATATTGTATAGAAATATGTAGGTATGTATGTAAGTACATTATTATACTTACAAGTATAAAATGTAGAAATGTATCGTTTTGACAAATTAGATTGTACGATAAAGCTTTTAGCAAATTTTTGTTAAAAGTCTTAATATTGACACCCTTTTTGGTTTGGTGAGTGCGATGCATAATTTTGTAATAAATTTATCTACTACATTGTGTATATATATATATATAAAGATATATATGGAAGATAGGAAAGCTGAAACATAAAAGCATCGCTCTCTAATTCAATCATTTTGCTAAAAAGCTCGAAAACTGAAAAGTTATTAAGAGAGACTATTACATTATATTCTATCATGCTTTTGTTTTTACTTATAACACGCATTCTGTATCATGGAAAAAATTCAATTATCTTTGAAAGGGGAGCCAAGTGGAAGTAATACGCCAATTCACACAATTTTCAATATTTATTTTCTTTTTATTATAAACAATTTATCGCTAATAAATAACTAACTTTCATTCTTATTTTATTTCTATTTTTAGTATATTTTACATTCTTTTCATTCATAAATTCCTTAGTGTGAAAAAAAATATTATTTAGTAATAACATGTCATTTTTTCCGAATTTGGTAATTCTAAATACCGTTTAAAATTTAAGCAAAATTTGAAATTCATAAATAAAACGCTAATTTCTTTTGCCAATAATAATATTAACATTTTTTAAAAGTGAGCAATTTTTCATTTTATATACAATATACCTTACATTTTGATTTGTTATAGAACAAAAATCTTGGAAAAAAATTATTTGTGATTATTATTTTATTAAATTTTGTTCTAGATAAAACGTTTGTGTTACATATTTCATAGATTGCAAGCGATTAATTATGCAAGTATTGTATTTACACCAGCATCCTAAAAATGCGACGAATTTAAACAAAATTATGAATTCATTAGCAAATGGGTAATTTTTTTGTTCAATAATAGTTTCTATATTTTTTAAAAAGCGATCAAGCCCTCATTTTGGAAAGATGGATACAAAATATACATAACATTTTAATTATTTGCACGATTTTTCAATTATAAAACAAAAATCATGGATGGATTTGTTTGCGATTATTATAATATTAAACTTCTAATACAATCTAGATGAAATTTTTAAGTTTAAGTCACATATTTCCTAGCAGGCATGTGATTAATTATGCAAGTATTGTATTTACACCAACATCCTAAAACAAAATGCGATAAATTTAAACAAAATCATGAATTCATTAATAAATTGGTAATTCCATCAAGTCGTCATTTTAGAAAGATGGGCACAAAATATACCAAACATTTTAATTATTTGCACAATTTTGCAATTATGGAACGAAAACCATGGATAAAATTTGTTTGCAATTAATTTATTATTATTATTAAATTTCTAACACTTTCTAGATGTTATTTTTAAGCTTTAAGTCATATATTTCATAGCAGGCAAGTGATAAATTATGTAAATATTGTATTTACACCAACGTCTTAAAACAAAATTCGACAAATTTAAATAAAATTATGAATTTATTAGTAAATTGGTAATTCCTTTAATCAATAAGAGTTTCTACATTTTTTAAAAAGGAAACATGGATACAAAATATACCTAACATTTTAACTTACTCTATTTTAATTATTTTCGCAATTTTGCAATTATGGAATGAAAACCATGAATAAAATTTTGTATTATATTTTATATTTTATTAAATTTCCTTCTACATGAAATTTTTAAGTTTAGATTACATATTTTATAGCGGGCAAGTGATTAATTATGCAAATATTATATTTGCACTAACATGCAACAAATTTAAACAAAATTTAGATTTATTTGCAATAAATAAATGATAACCATGCAAAAGAGAATTTAATTATTTCTAGTTTAAATTAAAATGTAGCTAAACATTAAACAAATAATATTTATGCGACGTATCATTAAAAGTAAATGTAATTTGGTTAAATAGTATTTTGAACAAATAAATAACTAACTTTAATTCGCACTCTATTTGTGCTTGTATGATATTTAACACGCTTCCATTGTGCGGCAAAAAATTAGTCTTGAATTTCCTATACGTATCTATAATTTAGTGTGAATGTAAATATTATTGGGGGCTTTAATATACAATAGAAAAATAAAATTTTAATTTCATTGTCACACCCTTGAAGGAAAAAAACCGATTGTTGTATTAGAAAAAAGTGTCAGCTTGTTATAATGTGCTAATTTCTGAGGTAAAAATATCCTTAGTGGTAGGTTCATGTTTTGACAAGCTGTAAAATCTCAACAAATTGCCACTTAAATTCTATTGTCAGATTAAAAAAAATCTTTTTATGAAAAGAACCTTAAATTCCATTATATGCGATTTTTAAAGTGTGTGTTTATTCAGAAAATATCATTTTTGTGCATGCATCACTATTTCATTACTATTATTTCATTGCTATATTTATCCAGTTCATTATCACATTAATATATATTACTAAATTAATTATGTTAATCTATTTGAAGAATTATAGAAGTATTTTATAATTGGAGCAATCAGGGATTAATTTAAACGTTCACGTGCCCTGGACAAAATTATTTAATCGCGGGCTTCAAGCAAATGTCTTGTCTGCCTTGTAGTATTAGTGGATAGTATTTAATACATACTATAAAAAATTAAACAGTAATAATTTATTTGTTATTTATACTGAAGATGAATATTCACACAAAACATAAAATGCTTTTTGTTATAAATTAAATCATAGTTTAATCAAAGAAGGTAATTATTGTACTAAAAATTATTTTAATATAGTTAGATAACGCTATAATCAATTTAAAATTTTAAAATAATATTAATGATGATTTTTAAATATTTAACTTTGTAGTTATTTGATTTGATTGCTAATATTCTTACATGTTTCTAAAATTAGAATAATACAAAAGTATTAAAAATTTAAAAAACAACGTTCAACTATATAAATAGTAAATTAAAGCAACTATTTATTATTCTACATTATTAAAATGTATATAGAGATCATTTAGACCAGTTTCAGTAAGATTACTTCTAAAAAAACTCATCCATAGAGAGGTTTGTAAGTTTTATGGAATATTATAACTTTTCTCAATTGCAAGAAATAAAATCTAATATTAGAATTGAAAAACGATTCAATTTATTGCTACCACTTTTGTTGGTTTATATAAGTTCTGTAAACTAAAATGAACCGTTGTACATAATTCATACATATTAGATAGTAAACCAACCCAAGTTCATGTTTAGTTGTTTTGTGGAACATTTCACAATTAATGAGACATGGCGTGATTTCTAGTTAAAATACCTCTCAATTTTATATTTTTAAATGGGTTGATCAAACTATTAGATGATTAGCTGATTGTGTTTATTTAATATACTTTTGAACTAAAAATTATCATGTTTTTATTTGAATCCCTTATTTCGAATTAATAACCACTCAATAATTTTCAGATAGCTTTTTCTGTTATTGGTTGCCTATATGCTAGTTAAAGATGACACCAAGTTTTTAAAAACTGATCTAAATTTTTATTTTTCAACAATTTAACAATTTATTTTAATGCGCGCAAGAATGATTTTCGATAAATGAAAATATACAACAATATTTTTTAAAACATGCAAGAGAAAAAGTTTAACAGCTACACAGATAAGCCAAATGGTTAAGTTAATTAAAACCATAGTCAAATTGTCGGAGCTGAAAAATGAATCTTTGGAGCGCAAAAGCGGAGTTGTTTTTCCATCTATGTTGTGATTGATTTGAAGAAGCGAGCTGGCAATACTCGATGCGAGCGCAAAAAGAAGAAAGCAAAAAAAATGATTTAATCATAAAACCATATAAAACATATTGTATCTGAGCGCGTATGTATTACATGGGATATAAATGGAGATTAGAGATTGGAATACAGACCAGCTTTGCAACGATTCTATTCAATAGAACATAATGATGATGCGATGATGTCGAAAAGGGGGATTATATAGTATGTTTATCAAGCTTGAATGGCATCAACGCGTTTCACCATTCACATAAATGTTACTTTAATACAATTGCGTGCAATGTCGATCAAAATAAATAAATAAATAAGATATTAAAATAACACACACACATACACATATATCCGAACAACAAAAAGTGTATATTTATTAATTATTGTTTTTATTGAGGATGAAGTTGAGTGACATATGTCTGGAAAACAATGCGTTTTTTTTTCACTGTGATTTAAGCAATTTGCAATTGCCTTTTTAAAGCAAAATTCTCTTTTTCGGATTTTATCTTAATAGGATCTCTTAAGAGATAAATCTTTGCATTTATTGTTAAAGGATTTACAAGGTATATAACTCAACAAGCCATTATTTGCACTTTTCGCTGCCTTAACGCGCGCACCAATGCGTATGTACTTTTAATTACCCATCAAAACATGGCGCTACATTTGCATAATTTACTAAAATGCACTACGCTCGAGAATGTTTTGATCGCTTTGATATAAATATTACATTATAACGAACATAAAAAATAAAAAATAAAAAAAAACAACAAATAAATGCACGCCAGATCGCAATCGCACCGTTAAATATTTATAAGAATTATGAATGGCTGCAATATTTTTATTTTTATCAAACATGGATTTTATTTTGCCGTTTTTTTTTTCAGTAGGCACTGCATTCTAGATCGATGACATTCCTACGTCTTCGTGATGAAGACAAACAATTTTTCAAACGGTGGCTGTATATAAATTTTACCTTAAAAATGCGTTAAATTTTGGTGAAGTTATGCTGTTACTAATCACATGTAGTTGAAAAATTAATCATGAATTACAGTTATTAAAGAAGAAAATCATTTTTTAGCATATTTATTTACATCTTTTGAACATTATTAAGCAGTATTTTTCATTTCAATTTCTTCTTTCTTTCTTTTACTGTTTTACCCTACAAGTATTATAATAGTATAACAAAATTAAATAACAGACTAGTTTTGGCAATGATGTGTCATCATCAGTGCCCGACGAATTTTGATTAAATTGTGCTAAGAGTAATAACATTTGAAATGCATTTAAAAATAAATCATGAATTAAAGTTATTATAGAAATCAAAATCAATATTGTTTATTTCAATTTCTTCTTGTTTTCGTTTATTACAAAGTTGTATATATATATATATATATATATATTTAGAGACATTTAAGTTTAATATATTTTTCTACTCTTTTACTCTGTAGGTGTTATAATACTACAGCAAATTATACAACAGACTAATTTCAGCAATAGTCTATTAAATGTTGCACTAATGTGTTTGTGGTTTATATCATATTATCACTTCGTTGTTTTTACATGATTGTTTTCTATCGACCGACAGTCGTTGCAAACAACAAACTAATAAGAGTAATATTTAAGGAAACACTGATGATGACATATTATTGCCTAAACTAGTCTGTTATATAAATTGAAAGAATAGACCAGTGTTTCCCAAAGTGTGGTACGCGTATCTCTAGAGGTACTAATTGAAGAAGATTTTGCTAAATATCTGCTTCTCGTACTTATTGTTCTTGTAAATGCGATAATAATAATATGCACTTTTTTGATGAAGGGGTACGCAGTTATACGAAACTTATCAAAGGAGTACACACATGTTGAAAGTTTGGGAAACACTGGAATAGACAAATACCATATATTATATTAATATTAAGTAACTTAAAATAAAAATGTTATTTTACGTTTTTAATGTACAATAAAAGCTGGAAAAAATAACCGAGTTATGAATTTGTTATGAAAAAGTATGTATTAAAAATACTACACATGTGCTGATCGCAATCTTTATAAATAATATGCTAATAAAAAATATAAATAAGCAATGAATCGTGTCTTCCCTTAACATTTGCACCTTAAAAATATCTTTACAAACGTTTTTAGAATAATTTCATGAACAAATGTAACTCTCTGAATTAAAGAAAATAATAAAATCCAATCAATTTAGACCATTCTTATTTAATGAATTACGATTTTTTTATCAAACATGGGTTTTATTTCGCTGTTTTCTTTTTCTATTGCACTTTTTTTATAGATGGCGCATTTCTATGTTTTCGTGACAAAGACAAATAATTTTTGAAACTTTAATTACAATGGACATGTTTTTGATGCAACATTTTGTTATTTAAAAATTAAAAATTTGTATATTGACAGTAATTTGTTATCTATTTGTAAATATGAAGAAATGTTGAACAATGTTCAAAATTTAAAGACAATTTGGAATTTCTTTTTGAAATAATTTTTCTACTTTACATTGATTGAATTACTACACTTAGCAACAAACATTTTTGATACGTTTTCATTATATTTAATTAGTTGTATAAGAATCATTATTTTTTACTGCAATAGTTTTTATCAAACTGACTTTCATATCGCTTACACTCTTGCATTTTTTGCAGTCGATGGCATTTTTATGTCTTGATGATAAAGACAAAGCATTCTTCAAACGTTTAATTACGAGTGTAGGTAAACAGCAGAAGAAATAAGAAGCGAACATAAACATTTCGGTGCATGCACGCGCACATAGTGAGCATTCTTTTGTATTTCGTTAATTGAGGGTATGTCAATGTTATTATTGAATACAATGACACGAAAATACAACAAAAGCTGGTAAAATATTTCCGTTTTGGCACAAAATGCTTTGACAACCGCAAAAAAGGGTTACAACATTTTGTGACATTATGCGACTAGTCTAACAAAACAACAACGTACACGATTTTAACAAAACCTGATTGAATGTGAAACATTTTGAAAGGTCCTCGATATTTCAATAAAACATTCATAACAGATATAGTAGATTAAAATGATTTTTCTTTTTTTTTGCTTATACTACTGATATAACTTATCGTTAGAAATATTTATTTAGTACCATTGATTTCATTCGAATTTCCTAGAAGGTAATTTTTAAGATTTTTCTCTAGATTAAATTGATATGTTAAGAACATGAATTTAAAGTTATAGTGAAAAATCAAGAGTTTGTTGCATCAATTGTTACATTTTAATTCAATTATCTTTGTTAACATTTTTGTGATTTTTTTTATACTGGAAATATAAAGATATTTAAAGAGTTATAGATGCTTTGAAAGAAAATAATAAACATTTTCAAATCATTGCTTGTTCTGTATTTGAATTATGTATTATTAACTTAATTAATATATCCGATATCAAATATGTTACACTTTTTCCAAAGGGTTACAATGATTGAGTAAAGAATTTGTCTAAAATTTACATTGGAAATGGAATTTCATCTCCTAAATCGTTAAAAATGTTACATACAACTTTATCAAAAACACGAGATACCATGCATTTAGAAGCGGTCAAGATCATTCGTACACTTGGAATTATTGCCAACAAGATAGACGACAAACACAGAATCATATTTAGATATGATATGGTGTTTAAAGTTGGAAATTCGGCAAAAATTAGAGATTTTAACAGAAATTCTATTTAAATACTTAGCCAATTTCCAGAACGATTACCGTATTCTTCAGAAACGGCACTAACTAACATTCCTCTTTCTTTAAAACTGAAATTAATACTTTGAAGCACACGTTTTCAACCAATAATAGGTAAAAATAAGAATTCGTGGGGATTATTATATTCGATTTAAGAAAATGGGTCTAAAAAATATTTTGACGATAGGATTATTTGTTCATGTAACTATATTATTTAAGAAAAGGGCTTACTTTGAAGTCGGCATCATGCATTTGAATGAATGATAATTATTTTCTGATTTATCGGACTAGAAACAAGCCAAAAAATTCGGATGAACGTTTAGAAGAAATTTGTTCGAAGTAAACAAAAGTATCATGGTGCAAAAAGCAAATGAAGTTAGTGTAGATTGATGTTAGCAGCCAGCCAGTTATTTTTTTTGTTTATTTCAAAAAAGAGTCGGTCGCCTTGCATCATACAAACAAGATTTCATGTTCGAACGGCTTCCTTTTGAACACGCGCCCCTTCATCATCATGGTGCTCGTGTCTCTCTCATGTAGATTGCGCGCCGTGCAGCACACGAATCTCATGCGATGCGGTTTAGCTTTTCATTTAGCGATAAAGCTTATAGATCCGCTTACAGAAACCGAACGCACCAGCAGGAAAATTAATAATTGCGCGCGTGGAAATTTATCTTCTCTCTCAAAAATATCAATTCTATTAATTCATGCGGCGCGCCCCACTCCCAATCGCCATCAAATCAATATATACACGTATATTTATTTATTTCTATGGATTACGAATTACATCGCATGATTGTTAAATATTTTTGCTACTAGAATGATTATTAAAATGTAATCTCTTTAATTGATACACAATCGGTTTATGTTTTATTTGTTTGTTCCAAAAATGCATTTTAACGCGATAAATAATTAAAATTTGAAAATAAGTACTTACATATGTAATAATTTTTTAATAGGGCGAAAAGCTTCTCCATTCTACATTAGAAAATAAAATTAAACCTGATTAAAGTCTTTTAAAAAATGCATAAATTCATAAACAACATAGCAGAGATTTCAAACCGTAGTTTATAACACTTTTACAAACATTTTTAGATTTTAAATTACCCGGATTTGAAAATTTAGATTTCAGTTTTTGCAACAGATATATTTTAACTCGATAAATCTAGTAATAAATGAACGATTTGCATTTCTTGTTAAATTTCTTGTTATTTACCAACTTCTTAATCAAATATGTTATGCACTTCAAAATATTTGACTTTTTTAATTCGCTAAAAATAATAAATTATCGTAAAATTAGATGAAATTCATCAAATAGCAAAGGGGTTAACAAATAAAAAGTATTGCCTTATATTAATTGTAAGTCATGCAAATGATATGAAAACTAACCATTTATTTTTTATTTACTTGAATTTGAAGTAAATGGCTCAATTATTTTGGAACAAGTAAAACTCTTAAATGGCTTTATTATTTTGGAATAGTAATATTATAAGTACATAATAATTTTTAAATTGCAATAAACTGGATTAAATAAGCAAATAAAAGTTTATTTATTATATAATGCAATAAAAATATAAAAGGTGTACGAGTAATAATAGTTTGTTTGAGTCTGTACTTGACTGACCAAAAAAAGAGGTCAAGTCAAGAAATTGGTGACCGTATTCTTTCGGCCCTTGCTGAGATCATAAAAGGTGTGCGTTTAGCTACATCGTAATATCTAATTGTGATTAACATACAAATCAATGCCTAATGTTTGCTTGAAAAAGCGAAAATATGTGATTTGTTAAAATAGTGGAAAAAGTATTCCCTACAATATTTTATGACTTTTCGTTAAAATTCTCCCAAATTTGACGTAAAATGTAAAAGTTCTCATTGTCTCTTTTTGAATTAAGAATTTTGGCATGTTTTCACTCCAAATGATAATAAATAATAAATACTCTTTTGCACATTTGAAGAAATATAGTCTCATCAAACAAAACTCAGTTTCTTGGGATAAAATTTAAACAAAACTGGGAATTAATTAATGAAACTTTTCTGTATAAGAATTAAAAATATTTTTCTAAATGTATATGAAGCGAACACATTTTAAAACCTAAATTTAAAAATTTTTGTTGCAATATTTTGTAATTTTACATTCTGTCAACTAAGTATCGGGAATTGTCCGATAAAACACAAAATATTTATCATTCATTCAAATGGATGATGTCGCCTTCAAAGTAAACTATTTCTTAAATAATATAATTACA
>JARJDW010009644.1:0-10070 GCA_030264715.1 Adinopsis sp. GC000173
ATTATAAACAACCATTTAATGTGTGTATATTTATTAAATAAATTGGAAACAAATTTGTTTGCTTGCTTGTGAACTGCATAGATAGAGAAACATTTTCAGTGCGATGAATAATAAGCGCGTTTTTATTGCGCTAATAAATCAAAACAAAGTAAAGACCCCGAAGAACATGTCCCCGTAGATATATATGCTAATGATAATTAATTTAGCTTCGTTTTCAAAAAGATTTTTTCGTCTGTGATACATTTTCTATAAGACGCGATAATGTTTTATCTTTTATCTTACATGACTCATTATGTTGGTAATTAATTAAAGTAATTTATGTATTTTAATTATAACAAAAATGCTCTTAACATGTAATAAAAGCTGACTATAAGAAGATTAAGCGTTTATTGCTCGTTTTTTGTGTTTGTTTGAATCTCTCCGTGTCGTTTTTTTTTGTTGAAATATGTGTTTTAAAGGCGCAAAACGGCAGCGAAATTCATTGCTTCTAAAAACTAATAATAATCTTTTATGTATTTTACGACGGTTGCTATACATATAAAAATCGATTTGCTGCTGTTACTATACTATAACTTTTTACGTTACTTTAATTAATAATTATCTGAGGCACTGCGAAGCAGCCACATTTTCTAAAGCAAGCGAAAAATGAACTTTTATGTCGGTTAAATCAAAACAGGTGGTTAAAAAGTATAAAAATAAATAGTAATCTTAAATTTTGTAAGTATTTATGGTGACAGAGGATTTTTTAATATATGTTAGGTATAGGTATAATTAAGAAACCGTGAAATTTAGTTTTAATCAAAACAGTTTATTATAAAAATGGATATTTAGTTGTTGTTTTTTAAATAATAGTCAAGTACATGTAATCATTTTTATAAAGGTTAGAGGAAAACTATAATATTAACCTTTTTCTATAAGAAAAGTTATAGCAAATTATCATAAATTTATTTATTGCTTATATAAAAATATTCAGTTTACTTAAGATGAAAAAATGTAATTAATATGAAAAACTACTAATACACAGTTTATATTAAAAATAGGAAGATTATGTTTGTTGTAATTAATTTTAATAAAAGTAGTTATGAACTGATTGTAAAACTGGACATGGAATTGTTGGGACTGTTATTTTTGTAAGTAACAGAACTTTTAAAAAGATAATTGTCGTAAGCTGTCTTTTACAAATATTTTCAGTCTTTCTCAAATGCGTAACAGAAATTAATAATTAGGTGCAAGTATATACAACTTTAAAATCACATTTTGTGAATCAGAGAATTCTATCTACTTTTAAGTATGTCGCTTAAATTAAGATTGGAGGAAGATATATCAAGCCATATAAATAAAAAATTGTAGAATTTAGTTTCAAAAACAATGGTTTATTAAGTTATTGTAAAAATAGATAGATATTTTGTGGTTGTTAGGTACTGTTTTTTTATATTATTGTAAATAAGAACCAACCAATGTAAATAAATAGTAATTAATTGTTGGTAAAATTTTCTAATTTGGAAGAACTTTTAAAAACTTTGTAGATAATTGTCGTAAAGTAAAGAAAAGTTTTCTATGTACATACAAAATTTCAGCCTGTGTAAGACGCTAAAAAGTAATTCATAATTAGGTGTTAGTATATGGAATTGCAACACCATATTTTGTGAATCAAAAACTGTAAATATGTACTTTTATGTCGCTTAAATTACGACAGGTGGACGACAAAATACTGTATAGTAGAAATTTGTAGAATTTAGTTCCAATAATAAATATTTATATTTTGTTGCTGTTGCTGTATTTACATTATTGAAAGTAAGAACTAACCATCAATTTAAAAACTATTAACCTTTTTTTTGATAAGAAATTATATATCTAAGAACTTTTGTGGCCAATTTTCGTAAATCAACAGTTGAGAAAAGCTTTTCCTATACCTATATATTATATAAAAATGTTAAGTCTACCTAAGATGCAAAAAAGTAAATACCAAAGTATTAAATTCCCTTGTCTAGAAATCTAATAACAATTTTTCAAATACTTTATGAGGTTGTTATATAAAAATCGATTTTCAATTTTATTTTTTTTTATTTCGTTCCTTCATCGCGCGTAGAGGAAATTTATATTTTTTCCTGGAGTAATTTATAGGGCAATCCGATTATTATATACATCTTCAACGAAAAAAAAAAAAAAGAAATGATATTTTTCTTCTTCGGTCGTGTGTGTAATAGAAAGGTCGCGCTCATATTTCGAAAAAAAAAAATAAAAAGAGAAAAAATACATTCCAACAAGATTCTTTCAGTTGCATTGATAAAATACAAAAGGTTGGCCGGCATGTAAACATTATAGTAGCTCTCCAACCAGCGGCAGTTCCAACTAATAAACATAATTTGAAATATCTTTCAGGTGACACTATCTAAATATCGAGCCGAACTAACTGATTCAACACCTTTATGTGGAAGCCGCATTCCTCATCGTTTAGAATGTGAATTTGTTTGATAGAATGATAAAACGTGGTATGATTTATGTACGCACCTACAATATCAGCGTCCGCTCGCTCGTAAAACACCTTTTGAATCTTAATTAAAATATTTATTACACACGCGCGCGCGCGCGCGCAATTTCTTTACACAAACATCGAAAAGCATTATTCATCAATGATTGGTTTTGTGTGTGACATTGCGCTATTGATCAGCCGGGTTTAGTTATTCCACGTGCGTACAGATTTCATTTTTTATCATTCAAGTATAGTAGGCAAGCAATCGGAGGATTGTGTAAATTATTTTTAACATAATTTTTAAATAAATCTCGTTTTGATGTGAAATGACATCGTAAGGATTTTTTTCGTCTAAAGGAATTTCTAATTTCCGGTTTCCTTTTAGTTTTTTTTCCATTCTGCTTCTTTTTGGTACACATATAATGGTTAGTCATTTATTACTACATCTTTTGTTGTATAAATAGATTTTTTTATTTTATTTTTTCTACGAGTTTATATCCCAACACATTTTTATGGCTTTTAGGCAACAATTTTAATATTTAATAAAATATCTCAAAGTTTATTTCAATGAACTTGAATGTGAAACCACATTTATGTCAAATTTGAATATTTTATCAACACTTTTTATTAGATATAAATAATAAAGATTTTTAATATTCAAATTTTTCGAACAAAAAAAATTTAATGATTTGAAATTTACTAAATATGTATTGCTCAAATCACAACATATAAACTTATTAAAAATTTTTATTATGTTATTTAAGTTTGACTATTTTATGCCGTCTTTGGAAAGATAATCTGACACCAATTTTCCATCATTGTAGAAATTTTCAAAATATTTCAATAATAAAAAATTGTGTCTTTTTGTGTTGGTAAATTTTATTTTTTGTACATTTTGTGCATCAATTGTGGGACATTGTTTACTGGGATTGCTTGCGGCGGTCAAACATATTTGGCTCCCGTTGCTTGTGAAATAAAACATAAACAAGTAAATTAATACCTTTTTAGCTTTCAGATAAAAATTCCCCATAATATGATTTTTCAGCAAACCAATCAATTAATTAAAAAAGAAAAGATATTTCATAAAATGCTTCGAATAATTATCACTTCTATGTACTTTTACTTCATATAGATACTATAATCTGATAAAATTTTCCATTTTTCTTTATTTGCGTTTTTGTCCCCGTTTATTTTTTGTCTATTTTGAATATTTGCTGTTACATCTTTCCGGTTAATTTTTATATTTTTAAACGTCGATATAAATATTACACAAGACAGGAAAATTTTGTAAGTTGCTGATTCAAAACGAGTATAATTCAATATCTTTGAAAAAAAGTAAAATTTTGGAATATGGATGTCAAGTTAGTTCTTAACATTGATGTTAAAAAGGTATTTCCGTAATAACACAAAATGAAGCGTTCAGATTTCAATTACATAATTTTTATAACATCGAGCACCAATTTAGGTATTGACTTACAAACTCCAACTATGTTATTATAATGATTACAAAATTAAATTCGTCTGAAATTGAAATATATGCGAGAATTAATTATACATGGAATTGAAAATATCGTAAAAGTTAATATTTATAAAGCAATTTAAATGTAAATATTAAAATACTATGATAGCGCAAAATACTACACTACTAGATACTACTAATAAATAATAGAAAAAAATCTTAATTGAATTGATAAAAAATCTAAAATTAGAAAGTATTGTTCCGCCACTGGATTAAATTGCAAAAGCGTTGTTGTTTACGCAAGAATGCCTCAAAGACCTTCCAAACGCAATAATAACACAAAACTTGTATTAATATCTGTCACTTATCTTTTTTTCGGACCACAAAGGTCTCTCCTTCTTTTTTTTGTTTGTTGAATGCTATGTATTCTTTTCACACTCATATAACCTGATTGCGTTTTAGAACGCGTAAATATAAATCTATCTAAAATATGCGCGCGCGCGCGAGCGAGCGCCTTCGCGATGCATTTTTAAGATAGCGCACGCCAATACAACCCATCCATTGATTGATTAACTTATCGAAACGTAATGAAATAATTAACTTGGAAAATAATGTGTGCGTTAAAAGCAGCTCCATCATCATCATCACCATCATCGCATCGCAACATCGAAACGGTGGCCTAAATGCGCTTATCAATTACCTTTCAACGCCAATTAATGCAAAAAGGAATACAATTTTTTATTTAAAACAGCGCTTTAAAGCGCGTAAAAAAATGTGAGATACGGTTTTTACTTTACTATGCATAAATTTGAAGGAACTCGTGGAATTTTTATAGTTTCGTATAAAGTGTCATTTATGGTAATGAGTTTCGTTTAATTTTTCTTAATGTGTATTAATTAAATTAATGGTTGTGTTTTTTTTAATTAGTAAAATTAGTAATAGTAAATGAATGTCTAAACAGAGAATTTAAATTTATATATAAAGAAATAAAGATGGACTTAGAATCGTTTTAGGTGAATGGGTAGAGAAAAGGCATCAAATTAAAAATGCGTTAAATTATTCAAGAGCAGATATAAAAATTTCGAAGCTAACACCTGTGTGCGGCATGCGCATATATCATCGTGTTATATATGGAAATGTACGAGCTATCATTGTCCTTTTTTTTTTCATATATTTCCGTCTACAATAGAGAGGAGAGCCCGGCACATCGCGCGGCTTCGAAACGCTTCTATAAAAAAAAACACATATCCAGAGAGAAACCTTTCCATTTTCCATTACACAAAAGCGACATGGTATCTCTGTTCGACCAACGCGTCCACCTATATCTCAATTAAGCCCACGCCGTGATAAAGAATCAAATTAAATTATGAATTATTTTATAAACCGTATTTTCAAATTAAACTGGACGTAACGACATTTTTTATATAAAACCAGTAGTCGGACAACAAGAAAAAATGAGCGGAGTGGAGAAGATGCACAGCTGCGCGCGGGAATCATCTTTTTCGGACGACGGTGTTCTCCTTTACTCCTTTCAAATTTTGTCATTTTTTATTTTTCGGCTCAAATGTGATGTGTGTCTTCGATTATTATAGGCGAAATTTAAACGCCAAACAATTGATCTTTTATGCCTATAAACGGTTATAATACGAAATTGTATTATAGCAAAATGTCTATAAACTTAAAATTTGTGTTCTCCTTTACTCCTTTTTTTTGTCATTTTTTATTTTTTAGTTCAAATGTGACGTATAAGTCTTCTATTATTATAGGCGAAATTTAAACGCCAAATAATTGATCTTTTATGCCCTGCTCAAGAAAATATAAAATACGCATTACTGCACTTCGAAGTGTTCTTGAAAAATCATTGCTGCTATTATTATTCTTATACTACCCCATACACACTTTGAGGACCATTGTGCATATGAACACCGCCACTACCGCATTGGGGCCCAAGAGGGATGTAAGAACTTCAATTTTTACACCTACACACGTGCATATATTTACGATTCATTGCACTTTTTAGCCGCACATCCAATTTTGCGAAGTAGGGTATTCCTTTATTTATTAATTATAAAATTTTATAACAGCACGACACGACACGCCTCCCAGTTAGTTGGCTAGGTAATACGCTTTAAAACCAACAATTAGCTGCAGCGCGCGGGGAGAAAAAATCTCTGCTGCTTGCTGCCTTTATTCTGTCGATGAACTTGTTCGTTGTATAATAAAATTTGTAAATTATGAAATTTAAACTATATCCTACAAAAGTCACCGGTCGTCGAGAAATTCACCTTGCAAGGTTTATATTTATATTTTGTACATTATTTGCAGAACAGTTATTGGCCATAAATTATCAAAGTGGTCACTTTATACAGCAGAAAGAAAATTATATACACATTTTTTTTATTTGCTAATTCAACAGAATAAATCTTTGCGTTATTGTTTCCAATAAATAATATTTTATTGCATATATAAATAATATATCATGTTTTGATTATCGCAATGGTTTTGTGATATATTGTTTTGAGGAATTGCTTGCCATGTAATAATATAAAGTGTTAAACTGTTTAAAGAAAAAATAGAACTAAACAACCTAAAAAAGGTGTTTTCTGTGGCTATAATTTATTTTTTTATATCATTAATTAGTTTATGATAAAATGGAGTATCAATATTTTATGCATATAAAGATTTTTGCTAATTTAATTTTTGTATGATTAGTTGGAGACCATAAAACGGTCTAAGGATGGAATTGTATCCATAAACTTAATTTATCTTTTAAGTTACTTGAAATTCGATCAAAGTTATTGTGGCTTTACATGAAAACTGAAAAATAGGGACAAAAAACTTGACTTGATCAAGCCTTTGTTCTTAATGCATTAACATTACCATATAAAAGTGTTATTGTTGTTGTGGTACAATTTTTGTATAAATTTGTCCCATAAATCTTGCTTTGCTCAAAGCCCGTAAATGTTTAAATTACGCTTTTCGTTTGGTTGGGTATTACTTAAAAACAACGCTGTATCAAAGTATACTTTGAGAGAAGTTGTTGTTGCTGTCACTTGGTGATCCATTACATAGTTAAATTAAAGTCAGCAATTCCAATAAAAAATTTTTGTTATTAACATGTGTGCTCTAAGAAAGTTTCTTGACATTTTAAAATTATATTTATGTGACATATTATGTCACTTTCAAAAAATCATTTATTATAACAAAAGGTGTACTTACTGATTTTTTTATTAGTTTATCATATTGTATGTCACTCAGTTTATCAGTTTGTGTGAAATTTTGTAACAGATTTTAAACAGACTTCCTAAATTGCTAGAGCTTTGATATCTTTATAATAAATCATAAGTAGATGACAATATATTCGCTAATTATTTGCTCATGTTTATCCATAGTATTTTTAATAATAATAACTAATCATAGAGACGTAGTAATAAAAAAAGCTGTAATAATTGTTTACTCATCCCTAACTGCAGTAATTGTAGATAATAACAGCTAAAATCATAAAAATGTGGTAATATAAAAAAGTTAAATATTGCAATCGTTTAAAGCGCATTGCTATTGATAAAAATAAAAGCTTTTTAATATCTATACAATTTCATTTTATGTTCAATTAAATTAAATTCCCGTCGTTATAAAAAGCAGAGTCAATTCGATAAATCTGTTATTATTTATTTATATTCAATAGAGGAAAATTAGTCAAATCTCTAAAACATCACACTGCAAGTGTTATAAGTATATTGCAGTTAATAAATGCAAAAAATATAAGATATAGTAAAAAGTAATCCATTATGTTTGCAGGAAATTGAAGCGGCGTGTATTTAGTATAGTTAAAATGGTCCGATTTAAATCAAATATGTGCCAGTTTGTTAGGTATTTATTACCATTTTAGAGGTCTATATTCGAATGCCTATCTCATGAAAACCTTAGACCCTATTGGCAAACAATTTCGACCGTCGATTTTTACAAGCTTTTCTTAATTCAAATTTTTTACCATAATATGCGACAACCTGACATTCAAGCTCTCAGCACCTTTGGCAAGACACTTTTGATGCGTGTGGCTCGGTGGTGTCATGAGGGAACAAAAATTATCTTCTAGTGGCCATGGCCGGCCGTTTCTAGGTGCTTGCCTTTATCAGACTGTCCAGTTATTGACAATACAGACCGGAATTAAGAGTTTGGTCGAAGGATCGCAACTCATAGTATAGTAGAATCCTTATCAATGCCATAAAACACAGCTAAATGTTACGTTTTCGCCTCTATTCAAGAAAAACTGCGAAATGTGGCATATTTTCTCTTTGCTTGTCCTCATCTTTGACATGCGCTCAAATAATAATGATTTCAGCAATAACATTTTTGTTTAGTACGAAATATAATCTTTCTCCAGCCACCAAGCTTACACTGATAACATTTTTGAAAAACCAGATACAGACGACTAAACGCATCTATTCGAAAAATAATGGATTACTTTTTACTACACCTTATATAAGTAGAATGATGACACCTTTTTATTGCATTAATAATAATAATAAATATAAACTACGTTATAAGTAAATTAACATATAAATTTAGTATTGTTTTCAATCATAAAGTTGAGGCAATAAAGTGTAAAAGATTATAGAGATTGATGATTTTCATATTAAATGTTTGAATTTTAATGAAAACGGCAGCGGAGTGTAGTAGTATAGTAGCAGTCGGAGAAGTAGGAGGCGAAAAGAGAAAGGAGGGTTGTTGTTATTTAACTTTCAATTATCGCATATATATATAGATATGGTGTGTATGTGTATTAAAAAGAAATTGTTGTGTAGACCTCCAGATGTGAGATTTAGTAGTAGTAGTATAAGTTTTTCGGGTTCCCTTCGAAATGTAACAATGTGGCAACACAACACGCCCGCAAAATAATTTTCCACATCGATGAGTCGAACCCCAAAATGTTTAGCCAAATAATGCCTGCAACCAACCTGAAGTAATCCATCCTCTCTCTGGCTCTATAGGGAAATGATGAACGCGCCGTATTATGTAATACTCTTTTAGAATCAGATTTGTTATTCATTGGAATTGATATTAGATATACATATATATACCTACACATACATACATACATATATACCAGCTAGATAGGTAGGTAATGTACATATGCGCAGCATCAGTAGATGGAGGGAAATGCGTCACCGTCACACAGAACATATAACTTATATAAATTGAAATTCGTTGTAAATGCTTTTCACACGTTCTGTGATAATTAAAACAGCTTGAGCAAAAAGCTGGTTAATGAACGTTCGTTGACATTTTACTAGATTTGTATACAAACAAACAAGCGCGCAGTGCAGAAAGTAGCATCTGCAATCTGCATCGTGTGTTGTTGAAGCGCAGTTGCATGGGGATATAATAAAGAAAAAGTCACATAACCACAAATGCATACAAGCCCATATTAACTAACCGAAAGAGCCGAATTGGCTCCTAAACAGAATCTCATAAATTGGAATTACCAGACGAGTGTAATCCACGGTAGCTGGTATAGTGTGTGTGTGTGTACGTGTGTGTGTGCTATAGTTGCCAGAACCGCCTTATACGAACACGACGATGACGACGAATCCAACACAGCCGGTTTCTGATTTATAAGCAATGCTATTGTAATCTCGGTTATGCTTATGTGTATTTTTCAGTGTCACTCGGACTTCACTACTACCGTTGAATCTGGACATTGGAATATTATATAAATTTGTTTATGGGAAAAAGAAAGGCAACTTTTTGATTTATATCGTCTACTATACTACCATATATAAAATTTAAAAAAAAACCGTACAATAAAAGAAAAACGAAACAGAACCGGCGAACAACAACAACACAAACAACAACAACCATTTTGCTTCTATTACACATATTAAACATTTCTATATGTGTAACAAAATTAATAACTCGTTTGGAAATTTAATTAAAAAAGATTAAATTTTGATTAGATAGTACGGATGATGATTTAAAAAGCAGTTCCTGTACATTCCTTCAAATTAAAACATAAATAATTTCCATATCCTTCAAAAAATTTATATATGCACCAAGAAATTAATCCATCCAACACACATAAAAGTTGTGTTACAGCTTTTCTCGTACTATTAGCGAGGCAATTAATTAAACATAAAA
>JARJDW010009646.1:0-23071 GCA_030264715.1 Adinopsis sp. GC000173
TAAAAGAATGTATATTGTTACTGTCTTTAAATAGACGAAAATCTATTGCGATTTAAACAGACCGCCTTTGGGAATAGTCTGATTGTCTGATAGTCTTAACAATTAAACCTTAGTTTATTGGTTGACATTTGTAACAAAAAAGCAGCTTACGATTCGCAGATTTTTAAAATTTCGTATCTGAAGTATGTATACGCAGCATTCTTGTCTACATAATGAATGTGCTGTTCTCCTCTAATAGACGATTAAATATTACTATATTTTTTTGTCGTCATAGGAATTGAAACGACAATTGATGTCCGTACGTCTTGATTTGTTGTTATTTATACCAAAACCGTATTCAATTCTACTATTCTATTCTATTTTAGTTCATGTGCAACATAGTGTTTTTTTTGTCAAGTTTGGTGCAAAATTTATAAAAGTTTTGCATTTTTCTGGACTTTTTTGCATCTCCTATCGATTTAGTTTAGTTCATCATTCACAAATCTAAAGTCAAATTGCTTTCTATATCTTGTTACAAACAATTACAAGAAAATTAGAAAGAGGGGAGCAATAAAATTTTAAAAAATTGCTAAACGTTTTGTAAAAAGCAACATTTTAATAAAAATTACCGCAGCTTTTCATTTCTTTCTTTCTAGAAACCATCAACATACATGCACAACTTCCTTGAAAAAATCGATTTTTTCTAAATTTCTAATTTTTCTATTTATTCTAACTTATTATTATTATTAATTATTATTCAGCACTTTTACTTTTTATTATATATTTTATTCGCAGCAATAATCGCTTCGATTTGATTCGATAATTAAACAATATTGTATATACTTTTTTATAAATATATTCAAAAACGTGCGCGCGCGATAAAATTACGTACGTTGAAATTATAATAATAAAAAATGAAATTTATTAATTAAATAATTTATTAATTAGTAAGTAAGCATTGCGTCTAATTGAATTATTTATGTGCACGATGATAAGTAAACAATAAATTGTGCATACAAAAACGTTTCAAAAATCTTCGTTATCTATCTCCAACACACACACACAAACACAATTATTAGCAATTTAATGTATTTTTATGTATGTATGTACAATACTTTCCATCACGACGCCAGAGACAAAATA
The DNA here is from genome assembly GCA_030264715.1 of Adinopsis sp. GC000173. Classification (NCBI taxonomy): domain Eukaryota; kingdom Metazoa; phylum Arthropoda; class Insecta; order Coleoptera; family Staphylinidae; genus Adinopsis; species Adinopsis sp. GC000173. The sequence goes on from JARJDW010009646.1 coordinate 1,123, forward strand.
AAATAATATTTATGCGCTTGTTTTAACAGAAACATGAAAAATTCTATTTTAACGCAGGCGCATATTTATTTTTGTGAAAAACCGGTCATCGCACAAATTTGTGCTGTTTTTATTGTTTTGCCAAAATAAAGATAATATTTTCTCTATTTTTAACCGCACTTTTAGTGCTTATTACATTACATTTTTTATCTAAAATAATTATACCCTCCCTACTCATCATGACAGCCACAGTTTTTAAGCGTTTTTTGATGATTTTTTATCCATTCACACACACATGTGAGTGAGTGAGTGAGTGAAAGACGACTTGATGCCGATATTTTTTTTTCACTTTTGATAAAAATACATCATCTGAACGCGCGGCGTTCGCATCATGCAATTGGCAAATCATGCAGGCCAAACATCCCAAAAATATTTCAGCCAAACTAATTTCAACAACGCTATGGATCATTTCACGAAAAAAAGTCTTCAAAGCGACGATGTATTTTCGGTTAAAATGTCAAAAAATCGCAAAAGCCGGATTTCACATAAATGGAACACAATCGCAGCAATAAATATTCTTTGATACATTTTCTATGAAAAAAAAAATTAATAAGGTGTAAAATTGACACAAACCAATTGTAAACACAATTTTAAAATGTACAAAAAAAAGTGCAAATAATAATAGTTACAATAGAAAAATTAGAAATTTAGAAAAAAAAATTCAAGGAAATTTTGCACGTTTATGTTTTTTTGCGGCAAGTTTTATTAAAATGTTGCTTTTTTTACAAAAACGTTTTTTTTCTTTAAATTTTATTCCTTTTCCCTCTCTAATTTTCTTGTAATTGTTTGCTGTGTTTAATTTCGTTTTAAATTAAAATTTAAATTAGATACACACACACAATATAAAATAGACAAAAAAATGGTCTGTGCGCGCTTATTTTTTGCTACGCAGCTATATGTAGAGCGAATCAGAAAATTGGATTCGCTTGTTGTTTGTGTGGATGTGTGGATTGAGAGGTGCATATACAGGATGATCAGTCTGGGGAACTTATTAATGTTATAAAAAATATATTTATAATTTTATTTCTTTTTTATGATCTTTTTGGAGAGGAGGCTCTTCCCATATTGTTAATAAAACATGATATTTAATAGAGACTATTAATTATTGTTGTTTTTTTGTGAATTGTGAATTTTTTTAATACTGCTATATAATTTTTTATTGCTCTTAAAAACTTTAACAATATTATTTCTCTTGCGCGATGATTTGTGTATATTTTTATTGCCTCTTTAAATTGAAATAATATTTTTTCTTCTAAGAAAATAATTCCTAGCCCTATTGGAAATGGATAAATTGTAATACACCTGCCCCTCTTTACTTAAAATAACAATTATTACATTTTATCTAAATATTTATTTAATATTTTATTAATTTTACTTTACAGAGTGAACTCTCTTTCTAAAAATTAAATAGTTTCTATATGATACTAAAAATATTACCACCTTAATATAATAATTACATTTTTTATTATCCCCTTTAACTTAAAGTAATGTTACTTATGTATTTTATGTGTTTTTTATATATTTTTTATTGTATGAAAACACTTCTAACCCCCATTGGACGTAAAATTTTGCTATAAATAGTGGGGTCCACCTGCAAAGCATTGAATTTATGAAATCCATTTTATCACATCGGAAACTATTAAATTTTTTCTAGAAACAAATTATTTTTCATATGGCAATTTTAAATATATATATGATATATTTAAACTCTTTATATAAAAAAGTAAATTCTAACGCCGATTGGCAGTATAAAGTTATACTTAATTGAGAGTCCAATCCACTTACAACAATAATTATCAAATTGTTTTACTTCTTTTCTTTTTTTATTATTAATATTTTAAATTTGCAGAGGGCACCCTCCTCAAATTTTATGCATACACAGCAGAAATTATTATCAATATTGCATTATTTCGCCATTTACACATAGACATTTTTCATTATTGCAAATTAATCTATTTTATAACAATTATTGTTATCATTATCGTCATCATCATCACGTTGTTTGTTTACGTATGCGCACAATGTACAAAAATTATTATACAAAATAACATATTGTTGCGCTGCATATGTGCGCTTGCATTATTATACAATCCGTGACAGTGTGATCTACATTTTTGATTGCGCTGCCAATTTTGTATCGCCTTGTTTGGAGAGGGTTGATGATATGGTTGCTTGTTGCGTGGGCCGATATGCATAAAAAACGATTGCAACTGCTGCAACTGTTGCACTAATAAGATGATATTTTTCTTCTTAAAAAATTTATATTATATTATTTTTATTTATTTTGATCATCTTGTCTTGATCTTCACATATGTGGTGAAAGTGCATACTAATAATATGATTGTTTGCCCACTACACATACACACACACACATCACATTTCTAATTTTCTACTTTTTGTTGTTGTATCGTTGCGTTTTTTTTTTTCGTCTGATATATAGACCGTAGTAGGTATTACAATTGACCAAAATTAAATATATATAAGTGAAAAAAGAATTAAACAAAAACGAAATTAAATCTAATGGGCAATAAATAAAAGCGAAATTAATTGAATTAATTTGCTTTTTTTATATTATTTATATGTAGAAAGTTTAATTTCTGCAGTAATAAATTTGATGGAAAACTGAACGAAATGAAATTCGTGCATATTTTAAAACGCAATTACAATTTATAGTTCAATGAAATATTGTGCTGCCTAGTAGTGAACGTCTTATCAATTAGAACAAATTTTGCTTTTGATCTTATTACTTAAACCAGTGTGTCCTTTTTAGGTACTCCTTTTATAAAAATACATCTTAACAGTTTTATAGTAATCACAAATTACTATAATACATTGTATTTTTTGGTCAAAATCAATTAGAACTACTTAATTTAGCTGTATTTTTATTTGTATTAAGTAAGTATTTCCGGCCAATAATGATATTCCAAAACCATACTTGCTTACTCTCTGTACTCCCCTCTAAACTAAAAAAAATAAATTCATCGAGTCAGAGCATTTTTTAAATCTGATATTGAGGACTCAAAAAGCCTCGGATTCATTTTCTTTAGCACATCCTGTGTTTTCACGCACCTAAATTGTATTTGAAAATAATCTATACGGTAATTTAGAACAAGAAAAACAAAGAAATCGATGCAGTATTTTAGGACAGTGGGACTATTTAATTTATTCATTAGATGTGTGAATCTTTAAAACTACGTCTCTCCCTTCGTTTAAAAATTTATAGCAACGGTTTGATTTAGGATTATTCTTTGTTCCAAACCAAATGTTAAGTTAATTTAATAAGAAATATGTGTAATTTTTTAACTAAAATGAGACATAAATTAGAAAAGCCAAATGGACAACAAATTTCAACGAATTTCCATTGATGCAAAGACAAGAAAATTGTGTGAAAATGCAAATTTTAGTAAGTTTTAACAATTTTTTACGTAAAATTGTTATAAAAATTTGAATGAAAATAGTGAAATGGTGGAATCTACTCTTGATAATTGTTATTAATCACTAAAGTATCCGTTCGAATGTGTTTTTGTCAGAAACCACTGCACCCAACACACGTTTTATTTATAAGATTATCAAATTTCTCCAAATCTAAAATTTTTAAGTCCTTCGTATTGTGTACTTCATTTTGCAATGATGATTTATTTAATTAGCGCACTTATAGATTATGATACATACAACATAACTTGTTTTTAATTTTCTATAAGCAAAGTGATTATTATACTTTTCAACCGCATTTGTGATTCATTTTACAAGATTTCAAAAACAAACAAACAAATAAAAATCTCATCTTGTGCTGTTCTGTGCTCTGATTTGCGATGACGTAATGAATTTGACACAAATTAGCATACATTTTCACTTTTTTCTTCTGTTTTTTTATTCTTCTCTTCCTCCTTGCTTGCGCCATAGCGAGTCAATCAATCGTGAAACAATTTAAATTTTTCATTTAGCGGCGAGAGCGAAAAAATAATTGAATCACGATGGTTGGTATATTTACTCGGTTGCGCGCGCGATGCTCCCATTTTTTTATTCTTCATTATTTTCTTCTTTCAATGATTAGAATATTATATTTTGTATACCAATTTATGAACCGAAAGATGATGTACTATCTTGGATTTCCCAACAACACAAATCTTGCAATTTATTATTATTGTGTTAAAACTAAATGATGCATTCTTATTTATTTCTGAGTAAGTAGATGAATGCGAGAATACAATATATACAATACAATACAACACCACTCGTAATTTGTTATTCGCTGCGTTATAGAAATTATATTTGAAAAAATTGCATTGCTAGAGAGAAGAGAAAAAATGGTGCATTTGTGAAATGAAATGAAATGACGTTGGTGTTGTTGCATTCGCAGAGAGCAAACGCAATGGAATGTGAGAAATAATAATTATGTATAATGATTGTCTTTTGAAAACGATTACATAAATTTTGCTTTTTAAGTGTGTGCAGATATGTGCTCGCATATACGATACGTTCACTGGAATTTCAATAGGCAACTTGGTGTTTGGTCTTCTATACGAATAGTACAACATGATCATCTTTATTTGCAGTTGGGAACAATAAAAATTTTCAAAAATGGGACTAATAATTGTAATAATAAGAAAGGTTTTTAAGAAAATTTACGTTTAAACCAATTATATCGATTTGTTGAAAAAAAAAAGGAATTTAATAATATTTATATAATTTTTTTGCAACATTTTTGTAACATTGAGATAAGAATTCTTTTTGTTATAAAAATTTATAAACAAATTATCGTTTTTGCTTTATGATATATTCACAATGTTTTCCAATTAGTGAAGCGTTTCGTTTTAGGGGCTAATGACCATTACAAGACTGGTATGCAATTGTAAGATTTTAGGATTGTGTGTGTTGCTGACTTATTTCTGTTTTTAGAAACTGTACTATTTGAAACAAGTCATATTTATGCAATTAGATGGTTCTCAAAATTTAGTGGATTTAACAATGATTTTTTTTTTGAGGGCGGCAGAGGCCAGGCATGCAAAAAGGTTGAATGCTGTTGTCTAATTACCTCCAGACAAGTTTATTTGCGTTATAAAAATATTGAAAATTTGATTTGATTTCAATATTTTGTCTGCATTGTTCTATTCTTATGTTTTTTAATCCAAAATTTGAGTCTTTCTATTTAATTTACTTTATATTGTAAATATCATGTAAAGGAATTTAGTGCAATAGCTTGATAGTCTGCAACGATATAATAAATAAATTTTTATTTCATAAACAATGCTAATGATTTAGAAAAAAATCTGATAACTCTTTTCTAATGTATTAATATTACAAACTATGAAAAGTATTCTTGCTAATTAGAAAATTCAACAATTAAAACTCTAATTTATAAAAATTATCTATTGTAGGACATTTTTAAAATTTTCCTGGAAATTGCTAAAAATAAATGATAAACATTCTGACAAAAAAATATGCTAGTAATGTCATCATTTTGATAACGATTTCTAAAAATACTTAAACTATCAATAGTAAATATGAAATGTTGTGGATTCAATGAAAATGTAGTAATAAGTATTCCTAGAAAGTATGTAAAATGCAAAACCGTCGCTTCATTTATATATTTCCATTTGATATTGAAATGTGCAATTGTTTATTCGCAATTTGTAGTACTAGTAGAAAAGGTGTCGTAGTTGTTGTTGTTTGAAACATGACTGAATGAATGAATGAAACGTAAAGAAATAGTTTTTTTTGTAGGTTAATATCGTATGTGATTATCTTGCGCTGTAATATGTGTGGCAAGATGCATTTTAATTATTTATTATTAAGTGTATAATATGCATTTATCATTAATAATATAAAAATATTCATAACTTAATTAATGCCTTCATTATTCTTTCTTTCTCTTTTTTGCATTCAGTATTTACTACAAACAATCAAGGCTGCACTTTGCGTTTTTTTGCCTATTATTTTACGAAACAAATGATGAAAAAAATATATAGGCGTAGTATAGGTATATTTTTGTTCAAATATACATATATATATATTTCTAATTGGTTGTGGAGTAGTGGGATGATGGCGCTTACAAGGATTATTTTCTAATTATACCATGCCACATCCTACATTATTCAATTGTTTTTTTTTCCTTCCACTACCGCACTTAATTTTAATAATACAAACGATGCGACTGGAATGTGACGTAATGCATAGTATTGTACAACTATTGTTGGTCATTTTATCGAAAAAAAAAATTATCAAAATTTCGATTGTAGAAAAAATGTTTAATCTATAGTTGAAAATTTAAATATCTATTATATTATTTCCAAAAATTGGGTGAATTTTGAAGTAAACTTTGTATAATCTAGCTTTTGAATAAGACACCCCCTTCATGTTACAGAAATAATAGAAGCACAACAGGAAAAATTGAAGAAAATATTAATAATTGGCGATTCCATAAAGATAATGATCATAGTTTGATTTGGTTAAATATTTGTTTTCTCTAAAATTTTGGACTACAATTTTTTAACACTTCTGGTGGCAAAATTTTGTTTCTGTTTATAAAACATTGCGAAATTATATATCCTTGTCTAAAATTTCCATATACTCTTGGGTCCCTAGATTTACACTTGAATAGTTTATGGGATGAGGTCAACATTTGGCCCTTGTTTAACCAAATTCTGCAAAATACCATACGAAAATCAAATTTACACATAAATTACTAATTCTCAGATTTTAATACAATAACTTTAATGTAATTGATTTTGTATTTGTAAATGGGAAACTGTTATTTTACTGAAGAAAAACTTCCTTTACATATATTTTAAAATACCGATGTTTAAACACCCAATTGCTTTGACAAAAATTAAAAAACTCAACTAGAATTAGTTGTGATGATTTTATTTTGGAATTATATCCAAATACTTCTAAGCATCTTTCCAAGAAAATTTCGCTCTTTTATCACTTATAGAGTAATCCTGATTGAAACAGTATTTGTAAAAAATTTAACTGCATTCTTAAATTTGACTATTTTGAAGACAAATCACACTTTTTTATCAAAACTTATTTTATTCTGCATATATGAGAAGACCTACTTTGCTGTGTTTGGCAAAAATAAATGTCAAGATTTACTCCCAATAAAGTCTCTTTTATCGACCTTCTTCTTTTTTAGATAAACAAATTCAGAATGTTTGTGGCATGCGAAGCGGGCAAAGACACTTGAATTATGTAAAAAGGAAGTCATCCGCGTTTACCACAAAAACACACAACTGGCTATATAATAACAATAAAAAAAGTTAATTAATTAATTGAACTTATGTCTTATCTTATGTAACAAAAACGGTGTCTGTGAAATTAATTAAACGCTAGTGATTTATTTGCTTTACAATATAATAATAAATCGCGTAAAATAAATAAATAAATAGTAGTAAATATTATTATGTATAGCGTAAATGATAAATTGTTGTAAATTTTTACCGCATAAAATTGACGTGCAAGCTGCCGATTACATTACTTCTTCCTCGTTTCTATTTTTTTTCGCCTCTCTCTGCGCTATTCGTCGATATTATAACATTTATAAATAGTATCGTTGTTGCTAAAATTGCGGTAAATTTATTGATTAATCAAATTGTGTATGTGTGTGTGTGTGGTATTTAGTTTGTAGTAGATTTTATAGTAGTACACATATATATATTGTTGTTGTTGTGATGTCGTCGTTTCGCTTTTTTTTATTTATGAATAATGGACAGCCTTGATACGACAGCAACATCAACGCGCGCTCCACATTTTTCTCCTCTAGCCTTTTTTGTGTTTTTGGAATAATGACCTAAATAAATTAGTAGGCAACCCTCGGCTATTTTATCGATTGTTTTTTCTATTCCATGATGATCGTTGATTGAAAAGTTTACGCTCGAATTGCGCCGAAAGGAAAAGATTGTTAAGTAATGATCAAATCCGGTGACACGATTAAAAATTGTGATAAAAAAACGCGAACGTTTAATGAAATTTTAAGAATGAAGCTGCTAATTCAATTATTTGCTTAATTAGGCGAAGGATTTTCGCCGTCCGTAAAAGTTTACGAAGCGCATAATGGATTTGTCTCTCTAGCGTATTATTAAAAAAATCGCATCGTGCGCTAATTGATATATGGTACGAAAATAAAATGTGGTGGTATTTTTGGCACTTGCTTTGAATCCACCAATCTGCAAATTAATACCAATGTTAAAGATATTTGGAATAGATTCACTTGGATTATTGAATTTTTGAGGCATACAAGAAAGAATTTGATTTATTAGACAATTTTTCATAAAAATTTTAACAGAATATACGAAATTGTAAAACTTTGCAAAAATATGTTATATTTTTCATAAAATTACCCACAAATAAAACAAAGGTTTTTAAAAATCTTGAATATCTCTAAATATGCTTTAAAAATGTGAAAATAACAAGAGTGAATATGAATTTTGAGTCTGGGTTCTATGTCTAATTTTGAGTCCATATACCTAAGAAATGAAAGAATAAAATAGATTTAGTTTAGATAAAATTGGCTAAGTATAGAGAACAAAATTTAACATTTGCTGTGTATATCTCAATTATCGCATTCATCCCCCCCCCCCTCCGTTCTAGGGCTAAAATATCTTAATACATAAATAGTCTGCCAAAAATCAAAATCTTTTTATCATTGTTCACAGTACTAAAGCTCATTTTATTGACTGTGAGGGAAGTCGTTGCTTATTTTTTGTTGTAAATACTGACAATATTCATTAAATAACAGGCTTAAAAATGGGCCAAATCCCCGACCTCGGATTTCGTTATTTAGTATTTTTATATTCGTTCATTCTTACAGCCATTATTATCGATACACCGCTTTGTTTACATGCATCTATCCCCCTTCGTTGATAAGTGTTCACCCTACGCGTTTCACTTGTTAACATAAGTACATACGAAATAATGAGATCTGAAAACGGGAATTTGCCCCCTATTTAACGGAAACTAATAATTTCCGGGGATATATATTCAGTTTAGTTTTGTTTCGGATTAATGACATGGGGATCTATTCTAATCGGATGTCCAAATTTGTCATAAATTTGTACCCAATATTCATCAATATAGTTAAATATTACTATCAATCGGTAATTAGAGCATAATCGTTAGAATAATGACATTTAAAATCTATGTACAATTACGAAACTTGAAAATCCCAATATAAGTTGTACGTCAATCTTTCAATTTTACTGAAAAATATACTTTTTTATATAGATTTTTGTACAATTATTGTACTTAACACTCTAATACAGTATTTCCCAAACTATAAGTCACGATTCAATATTGAGTAAGCCCGTCCTAATGGTCGATTCGCATAATTACCAATATCTATGCCGACTTTTCTCTAAGTCAGTTAAGAGTTAGGCCTTAAGATTAGATATTTTTGTTAGATGGGTCGAAGCCCAGTCAAATTTGGGATTCAATGGCCGCAATATTAGAAATCTATCAGAATTAAAATACAATAGGATAACGCTCGTCCTCCTGCAAAAGTTGATGATCGTGAAATTATTAAAACTGGACGTACGAATGAATGGAATATTCACTTAATTTTTTAGTCTCCTAACAGTCCAAATTTAAATGTTCTTGATTTAGGTTATTTAGGATGAGGCAATAATTGTCAACTAGGGCATATTTGAAAATAGCATTCCGAAGGAAGAATCAACTTCCAGAAACATTAACATGTAATTTGGAATAATATGTTATTTCTTGTTAATAATACTCATTTGTTAATCGACATAAGTATTATTGAGTTATTCTCAAATGCACCATTTTTTAAATTTAATAATACCTAATTGAAAGTTCTTACGTAGATTTTCGGGATGCTTGCTGATTATTTGACTGTTAAGACTTGGAAATATAATAAGCATAAAACAATGTAAACTGTCAGTCAGATACATTATTACATTAATTAATAATGTCTATTTATACTCCCTGCTCTAGAGAAGTAAAGAATGGAATTATACCCTTTAACAAGGCGTTGCCATTTTGGTTACGTAATAAATTATTCAAACTTCTTCATTGTCGTGCTAAATTATAATAGATAAGTTTCTAGTGTAATATTTTGCAATAATTTCTTGCATTGCAAATATTTTATGCGCGCTTGTCATTTTAGTTAGTTTAACGTTGTGGCGCCGAGCTTGATCCGTTACCATGACAACTCAATTCAATTGTGCATAATACATAGGCATCATCCATCAAGATCACATTTTTAGGGCTTTACTTTTTTATATGCATTTTTAACACACGCTACTTTTACCTGTCGCAATTTACGTAAATATTAATGCACTTTACACTTTGAACTTTTTTGCAATTTTTTGCGCGCGTAAGTGTGTGTAACATGCGCAAAATACTTTAATAATAATAATAATAGCAATAAATTATCAACGATAAGACGGTACAAGGTTGCTTATGTACAGTTGGACGCTAAATTACATAATGTAATGTTTTATTTAAAATACGAAAAAAATAATATTAAACAAACGATTTTTACGACGAAAAAGTTGTAAAACAACGCCGACTTATTATTAACTACAATAAAGTTAGTTAAACGTGTGCAATTTCACATTTGATTATTATTTTTTGAAATAATATTATTATTATTATGTGTGTGTATTTATAAATAATAGGTATTTTGTTATAGATCATTAAACGAACTAATTTGACTGTTGTTGTTGTTGCTATGGATATAAATTTTGTTTAGCGCGTCTAGAAGATAACAGGCTTTTGTTGCAGGAAATTAACTTTTTTTTTCTAGAAAAAAATTGCATTATCGTAAATTAATTGAGCATTGATACTTAAAAAATAGGAGAGTAAAGTGTTGCTTTGTGCATAATGAGTCATACCAAAATAGTCAAATTAAATTAAGGCGTCTTTTAATTTTAAATTTATTTAATTATATATGATGAAAATTAAGGAGGAGTCTTTAACATAATTATATATTAAAATAGCTAATGACACTTGACATTTGAAAAGACGACGAACAAAGAGAAATTATAAATTATAAATTACGTTTTAATTTTTTAATTTGTATCTAAATATAATCTATTGAAGAAGAGTTTATTGTTAAATAGAAATAAGCTACAATTTCCATGTATTTTAAATTTTTGTATCTGACTTTTATGTATTATAATGCCAAGCTCTAAATAAAATTGGTTTTACAATTGGAACGCAAATGGCCAGACTGGAAAATACCTTTTTCACAATTTAATACAGGGTTGCACTATTTGTCTATTTTTTAGCCAGATAGAGACGAACATTCTAATGCAAAGTTTTGTTGTTTTTTGTTTGATGACAGTTAGCGTGTAATATATAGTGCATACTAAATGAACACTTTACATTTAAGCTATCACATTTTTTCTTATATTTTGTTTCTAAAATTGTTGCTAATACTAATAACTTCTTCAAACATAAGTTTATTAAGACTCGTTTATATCGTGATTTGAAAGATTGAATATAAGTTATCCGTGTAAGTAAGAATTGAACTTTAGAACCAAGACACTTGCATAAACCTCCAGAAAATGAACATTTCTAAGATGTTGCGGTCCTTCAAAGCTTGCAATAGTTTTGATTATTTATTCAGATTTCTATACTGTTTAATTTTTTAAACTTTGTGCAATTTTAATACAAATTTTGCAATAATATTGCTAATGTTGTCATTTTTTATTAATTTATTTTCGTTTTTGTTCTAGGTAAGCACTCAACATCAACTTTTCAATGTCCAAATCTAATCTTGAATCAATTGGTAAGTCTTGTAAGTCACAGCAGCAGATAATCTCGAGCCATCTTCGTCTCTCAATTGCGTTTTTATTTGCGTTTTTCATTAAAATTTCCTGAATTTATTAATCTTTTAACAAAATTTACGAGTAAATTTAATCCTTTACTTTTCCTCACGATATGTAAACCTATCCCTTCTTTACAGCATTATTTGATTAGTACACACCTTGCATATAATATAATATATAATTTTCAAAGAATTAAACTAATACATGTGAAATTATAGTTGTTGCGGCGTAATTACTATAATAACAATAATAACGAAAGGGTTGTAAAACAAGTGGTGGGGAGGGTTTGTTTGTTTGCTTGCTTGCTTGCAAGCCATACAAAATTCAATTCCCTAATTTCTCCGCTTTTTTATTCTCGGCGCGCGTGGCCACCGTTTTGCTTAGCAGCTTACGCGTGGAAATGTCAACGTGTAATTTAGCAAAATCTGCATGCGATGGCAAGCAAATGCAGAACAATCAGCACACCACCGTAATAATAATAATAATAAAAACGTAAAATTGGTATGCTTATTCCGCCATTCAAGATAATTGAATTATTGATTATTTCGTATGAAATTTGCATTTTTTGAATGGCTGGTTGATTTGCCCGATGGAATAAAATCAGCGTGATTACGGTGTGTGTGTCTGTGTAGCAGCTTTAATATAATTAACAGTAAAAACGACAAAGTTGCATGAAATTTTTCATTCAAGAAGACGCACGCCTGCATGCTGGGATGCGATTCAAGAATTTATAAAATAACTGTTGTTTTCGTAATTCGATTTTATTTTTTTGTTTTTATATATAAGATTATGTCATGATCAAAAAAATGAAAATAACTCCAATTCGAAATCATTTTCTCACAGAATTTGCATCAATTTATTATTGTATATCGAAATAAAAAATGAAAATAATGTTTTTGTTGTGAAAAGACAATTTTGACCTTGTTTGTTATGCTATACGATCTTTTGTTAATTTAAAAAAATAATAGTTTATTTTTTTCTTTCTTATTTTTTTAATAATTTGAAATAAGTATTTTTTGCTAGGTCAAAATAATTTTGTTATACATTTATTTATTCAGTTGTTTGACAGACAAATTGTAATAATTTAAATCGACTTCAAATCATTTAAATAATAAATATGAGGCATTCCAGGCTAGTTAGGCGAATTTAATAAATGAAAAACGCAATTTAAACTAAATAATTTGCCCCTAATTCGAAATCTTGGCCTTTATTTGTTGAGCCATCTGTCATTTCAATTTACTTCAAACTGTATTAAATTCTTTTTAAGAATCACTAATTCGATTTATATATTAATATTCAATAAATTTATTGGGACGTAAAGTAGGAAAGAATTTAATCTGCTTAAAATTGACTTATAAATCGTATTAAATGATTAAGAAACCTTATTCGTTTTTGCACTTTTCATTTTAAAAATGTAATTATTAAAAAATATTAAAAATTGTACAGCATATTTGTCGGTTTATATGCGAAAACATCAAACGACTGGCAATGAAAATCTAATTACAACTTTTAACTCTGAGCCAGATAGCCAATACAAATAAATATGGTTGATTTTATTCAATCTAACTTACAAGTAACATTTATGTAACAAGTGGCGTAAGTAATAGATTACACCACCAAGCAGTAGTCTTAATTGCAGAACTGTATGCAGCAAAACTTGATAGATGCTAAAGTCATTCTATAACGTACATAATTACAGATATAGCGCGATACCTCGGTTAACGAATTAAATTCCTTAGAAAATAAGATTTGCTATATTAAATGTTCGTTTACCAAAATGCGTATTTTCCTGTAAAGCTGTATAAAAATCTGTTTTCATTCTATAAATGTATCACAGAAATAATAACTAGAAGATATTATTGGTTTTATAAATATGATTATTATTATTATATGAATATTAAAGAATATTTTGTTCTAGCACTTTTATACAAGTGATGCTTAGTAACAATAATTTGTAAATATCTACTACTTTATTTTTGTGTATACAGTTTCAATAAAAAGGAATCTAGTAAAAATTCATTTAATTAAGTAAAGCTAGCTTTGTTAACTGATGTAAGAAATCGAAAATCAAAGTTCGCTAACAAGGACGTTCGTTAAACAAGGTACTTATTTATACAAGTGCAAAATTTGAATGTTTATAACATGAGATTAGAATATGCCAAAGCTTTATACTACACAGCCATTATTGTAATAATTTAACTAGACACTAAATGAGTTTAACATGCATATAAAAGTAAATTCATATTTATTATAAGTAAAAATCTTACATAATATTTGCTTTTTGAACAAAAAATTAGCAGTAAACAAATTATTAATACAATAAACGAACGACCTACTTCATTGGCAAACCCAATCACTTCTAATTTATTTATTATATTTATACACAACAAATATGTGCGAATGAAGCAGCAGCAGTAACACAGCAATTTCATTGCCGAATTTCAGTTCAAGTTTATTATTGCACATTGACGGCTACAGCATTATTCTAATGTTATATTTATACAACACACATATGTTTTAATAGAATAAAATAGAAAAAAACCTTGCATAATTTATTTTTGCAGTTTTACCTCGAACCGAACTAAAAAAGAAAACGATATCTTTGCAAACGAACACACATACAGAAACGAGCAATGCCGTATGTGATTTGAATTCAATGATTTGTAAAATCGGCTTGTTGTTTTGTTTTCTACTAAAAAAATACATGTTGCCTTTTTGTTTTGTTTAGTCTTTTGTTTCTTTTTATGACTTTGTGTGCTGGTGCTGCGATTGTGTTAAATTTTGATTCGCAACAAAACTATTGTAAAACGTACATTTACATCTACGCATAATACACCAAAATGTAATAATCATCATCATCATGATGATGATGATGAATGAAACAATATAAAAACTTGCATCCTTTTTTGTTTGTTTGTATCTCTTTTTTCTTACATAACGCAAATTTTGTTTCACATGTTTTGCATTATTCAAATTATAGCTATTTTTATGTCATCCGTTTTTTTGTTATTATTTATTATTATTAAACGAATTAAATTGTGGAAGAAAGTTGCGTTTTGAATATTAATTGTGTGCACTCTTTTCGTTTTCGGTAAAAATTATTAATTTTTATTGTTATTGTTTCTAGATTGTAATTTTTACTTTTTTAGAAATTTGATTTTTTACTCTTTGCTGATTTGATGATTGCGTTTTGGAAAGTAATTTGTGTAGATTGTTGTTGTTGTGCTGTTGACGAAATAAATTAGCTGAGCTTAGTTTGTTAGGTCAGCTTCGAATCAATTTCATTTTTAAGCATGCACGCAAAAACATGAAAATTTATTGCTACCATTTATTTTCGTAGGAAATTAATTTTAATTTTTAAGAAAAAAAATTACGTCAGTATAAATTATTATTAATAATTACATATCGGTTGCAAGGTTGAATGTTATTATTATTGTATTAACTTAGTGCAGTAAAATCTATAAAAACGTTCGATTTTCTTATACTAAATAAACAATTTCAATATTTGTTTAAAATTTTTATGCTTGTTTTCTGAACGACAAATAAAACTTCAAAGAGTTTGTAACTTAATTAGTCAATAATTTTGCATATTACAAAATAAAGTAATCTAACTACTTGTTCAGTAGATTAATTTACTACCACTTTTCTGTAAGTTTGTAATGGATTTGTGTTTAATTTGTTTTGTTATAAGACTGAAAAAGGTTACGTGTTACTATTTACTGGCACATTAAATTTTATTAGCTAGAAAATGTATCAAGTAAATTACTTGCCTAATTTAAAGTAGATTCTTATTTATTTTGCCTTTGTCATGCACAAATCTGCCAAATAAAGTAATATAATGTAATACCGGGTATAGGTATAAAGATATAAATAAGATGATTGTAGTCTAACCTTGTATAACGAGCCCTTCATACAATATTTTATTGAAATGACGTGCAAAACAATCTGATCCCTATAGAGGGCGATGGCATAGGAAATGGGAAAAAACTTGTAAAAGTCATATAATAGTATAGATTATTTACTATTTTACAAAAATATTACCGCAATAACTACAATGTTTAGCAACACAATCTTTAGGCTTTTAATAGGAAATAATTCTGTTTATTTTTTAAAAGCAGAGTTTGTTAATTTTACTAAATATTCATGGACTAGAGAAATGTTTTCTTTTACAAGTTCTAGGTATTTTCATGCATTTTGAAATATATTATCGCCATTGGTATTCAATTTTCCGGTTTGATATACCACCGGATTTGACATTATATTTAATATCTTAATCGATTAAAGAGAATTTTTCCAATGAATGCGTGTTTGTTTAATTCACATGTAATTTGTTTATTATTTGCTGTGAATTGAATTTATGTTGTTTGTAAATTGTTGCAAACTGTACATACATCAACGTTCGATATTAAAGTGTTTGTGTGTTTTTATTTACTAGATGCGGTTTTGCAGTATCGTTTTATGTTATTATTGTCAGTAGATAAAGTTTCACATCAGTGACTGGAGGAAAACTTTCGTTTTTCTTCTAAGCAAACGCGTAATGTACCCCGTTGAACAATATTAAATGAAGATGTAATTCACATTGATTGGCCAATAAATTTGTGCGTATACACTTTTCGTTTCCTTAAAGGCAACATCCCGGCTTTTGCACCATAAATCTTTGTTTATACAATGAAATATATTGTAAATTGGAGTGATTTTAATGAAAAATCGATTTTGCTTCGTAATTTATTCGAAAATGCATTTTAAATTTAGATTATAATAAGCATCTTCATTGCAAAACTTGGTAAAGTTGCTGACTTTGAATGTCTGTTATGTGGTCGACTTTAATACAACGCTGTAATTATTAGAACATCACAATCAATAACCAATTTAAATTTGATATTTTGTTTAAATCATCACGCATATTCAACAATATCCTACCATAATAAACTATCTGAAATAATTACTTCATTATGACTTTGGATTATATTACGAACCATTATTTCTAATTTACTACACACAAAATAAATCCTATTTTCTTCGAAAACACGACACACAATATAATACAAGGTTACATCATTCATTCTAATGACAATCTAAATAAAAAAGCACAAAACAAATTAACAACCAATAAAATTACTCAATTTTTTTCTCCTCCAAAAAAAAACATCTCATATGTTGGAAAATAATTATCATTAGGAGATATAATACAAACATTTTGAGCAATCGTTTTTAAACATTTTATTTTTTTGCATTTACATAATAGTTGTTTTTACAACAACAAATAAAAGTACTTAATTTTAAAAGTGTTTAAAACAACACCCACATTGATACGAAAGTCATTGTTGTCTAGTATAACATTATGTGAGATCTTTGGCACAACAAATTTGCGCATTACATATCTATTTTATGTTTGTTGGTATGACATTTTAATGAAAAGAATTTTCAATTGTTCTGTTATTTTATTAAATAAAAATATTCTTAAAATTTGATATGGCAGATAAAAGATTGAGAATTACCTGTAAAAGTATTAAAAAATTGGGAATAACACGAAATCTTATGTTAATTTTTAGTTTAGTCTCTGGAATGATCAAATAAACTCCTGCTTTATTACTGAACATGAAGAATGAACTAAAGATAAAACTGGTGTAGGAGCTGCTATTGCTGCAGAAAGCCAAGAGGAAAGGGGAATTTGTGCTCTTTTAACAAAAGGAGCTAAAATAATTAAAGAAATTTTATAAATTCTAAGCAATAGAAATTTCAACTTCTGTAATTAATTATCCAATCGATTTATAAATGTAACGGTTTCTTAATGCAGTAATTATTGCTGCATTATAAGACTTAATATTTTGTTAAAAAATTACTAAACAATATGAAACTAAACTTAAGCCATCTCATCTTAACAAAATTTAACTCAAATTAGTCGTAATAATAAAAAAAAAAATAATATAAATATGTATAACAATTAATAAAATAAATCTTGTTCTTTCAGTTCAGGAATGATCAACTTTTTTCAAAACTTGTCGCTAATTTCGACTTTAAACTCTAAATGACCAACAATGTTCCTTCTAGTAACTAATTTTTAGACATTCGTAATGCGCTATATAAATATTAAACAAATTTTAATCAAGTGACATTATTTTGAAGGTTCTCCAAAATAATTAATGAAGTGAATACAATTTATATTCGCTTTAACATCTGTACTTTAAAAACAATTCCTGTTGTTATTATTATAACCAAATTATACAATGTATCACTAAACAAACATTTTGCGCAATTGATTTTTTAAACATTTTAACTAACACAATAATTATCATTTAATCACATTTGTATTTTTTTATATTTACATAACTATTTAGCGTGCCGTTTTGTCACACGCACTAAAAAAACACGAAATGTGCTAAATGTCTGCAAACATTCTCCTCCAACTTAATATCTATATAATAATCATTTTATTTCGCTTAATACAATGTAGTAAAAATACCCATAGCAAGAAACATCATCATCATTATCATTATCATCATCAACGTAATCACTAGATTAAATTTGCATAACTATTCACTTATCGTAAAAAAGCGCACGCTCGCTTGATTGAAACACCATTTGAGGCATTTCGTTTCACCTAAATACATCAAAAATTATAATTTTCTACTTATACTACAAAACGTTATTTTAAAAAAGAAGGAAATAGTATTTATTATCCATTATTTTATTTGTAAAGTGAAATTTTTTCGAAATAAATTAAATAATTTCTAATTGGAAGGTTTTTTTCGCTGCGCTAATGTTATTCCTATTGTCTAACACTTAAAATCAAGTGTTAAACAATATTTCCTCCTTTTTATTTCTGCAAATTAAAAAGTAGCAGTAACACTTTACGTGTCGTATACGTGTGCGGTATGTAGGAAATATATACATTTATACATTTTTTTCTTCAAAATAAAATTTACATATACATACTCATGAGGCATTTCTCTTTTTTTGCTTTTCTTTTCCAACTTGTAGTAGTGAGCGTTTTATGATGCCACAGTTGAAAAGTGCGATTTTTTCCTATATAGTTACTGCTGCCGGCAGTCATAGCGCGCGTTTTAGATACAACAACAAGAAGAAGAAGAAGAAAAAATGTAAATGAACGAACGAATGAGCGATGATGGAATTATTATTATTATTTATCAAAAAATAACTGGGAGATAGTAGTGCATAACATAACTTTAATAACAGTATACGAATGTGTACAGTGTGTATGTGTAGAAGCACTTACAGCAAGAAAACGGCAATGTTTCGTATGTTACATGGATTGTGCGCTTTCAAATCGCATAGACACAAAACGTAGCAAACTAGCTAGCGCAGCAAGCGACTATAAAATATAATAATAATTATTTATAATTTTTTCGTTTTTGTTGTATTTTTCATAGTAATTATTTCATTTTTATTTAATTGTGATGCAATTAAGAGGTGCAACGACGCTTTTGCGCTTGAAGAAGATTGCTGCCGATTATTAAAAATATATGAGAAATTTAACATTAAGAACTATGATAAACAAATTTAAAAAAAGTTTTTTTAACCATCTAAATCTGTGGCTTCCAATGGCTGTTGCACCCTAGTCACAATTAACCTAATTTTATTAATGGGGAATGCCTCACAAATCTGAAAAAGCTAATGAAGTCAACGAAAATTGAACAAAATTTAAAAAGTTCAATGTTTTATGAATGAAATGAAGTACGAAATTGGAATTTTGATCTGATTTGTGCTATTGCTTCTATTACATTTTCTAGAAGGGTATAATTCATGATATTTCTGTTAAACAATGACGCGCCCCACAGTTTGGAAACCTCTGATCTAAGTAGTAGTATCTACTTTTTCAGTGTTTGTTGAATGAAATGAAGTGCGAAATTTGAATTTTGATCTTATTTTTGCTATTGTTTCTATTACCTTTCCTAGAATCACATAATTTTTGATATTTTTTCTATACAATTATGCGCCCCACAGTTTGGAAACCCCTGATCTAAGTTGCAGTATCTACCTTTTCAGTGTTTGTTGAATAAAATGAAGTACAAAATTTAAAGGTTGATCTGATTTTTGCTATTGTTGCTATTGCATTTCCTACAATGGCATAATTTATGATATTTTTCTCATACAATTACACATCCCACAGTTTGGAAACCACTGATCTTAGTAGTAGTATCTACTTTTTCCTTCCAGACTTTTTACGATTTAAAAAGTATCTGATTTCTTTCTTAAAAGGATATTGATACTTGAATACCTTTCCCGAAGATTTTTGTAAAAAGATATGTTGTAGCACGTTTCCTTCAGTTATAGTTCGTATCTTTTATTGAAAAAGAATGGCAACTTTGCATTCATAAAGATGGATATTAATCTACATATTTTAATAACCGCAGATTTGTTTCGAAAGATTCGCAACTACTTTTCTATTTTTTTTGTTTTTTTGGCAATGTTTCGCTGTTTTTAACAATAATATTTATGTTTATCGGAATTTTTAAGACTTGTAAAACATCTTAAAATAAAACAGTTTATTTCTTTAGTGTAAAAGTCTAAAAAAACATCGCTTTCATTGTTTTACATATTACTCCAAATAATAATTGTATATCTATGTCTATAACGAATACTTTTACTTCATTTTTATATTAATTTAACTAAATAAAAAAAAATTGCTTCTATTAATTGCAATTAGCATAAATATAAATAAGGAATATATAATATAATATAATAACTTTTAATTAATGCAGATATAAATTTTATCGCATTAATTGTAATTAAAAAGTACAATACAATTTTTTTACGTAACGTTTACATAAAAACTAAATTACATTTTATTGTTTACTAAGCAGCAATAAACATTTTTATTCCACACACATTTATATACAACAACAAAAAAAAGATTCCACCACATATTTTCACAGAAAAATTTAAATTAATTGTCTGTTTATTCTAAAAATAGCACATTTTTAACAATTATTTATTATTTAAAAAAAATAACGTTATCACTGGCGATTACGCTTTGCATTCAAGTCAAAAAAAACTGTTTGTGGAATTTTTACTATATAGCTAAATTATTATTTTACAACTAGAATTAATAGTAAGCGCGCTATTGATCTAGTTTAACAAATGACAAACCAGTTTTCATATTAAATTATTTATTATTATACGTATGTGCGTGTATGTACACATATGTATCGATAGACATTTTATTATTCATGTCAAATAATTAAATATACATAAATTTGTGATCATTCGCGCTTAGAATAATGACGGGAAATAAAATATTTAGATATTATGTTGTCATAATGGTGTCTAATCACTAACACTAATTTGCAAAATGATACATTTTCATCTTATTATTTTGCTTAATTGTAATATTTGATGCAGATGAAGCATATGTAGTTTCAAAAACTTATATCATACGTATATTTTTTATGACTTCGTTTATAATATACCATTTTGACTTAAAAATTACATTTGGAATTCATTGTTTTGCCACTTTCGTAGAATTTTTTATATTTATTAAATGTAACGTTATTTATATTTATATACATATCAAAGTATTTGCTATCAGATTTTTAAAGCTTGAGATAATTTTAACTAATGCATTGTAATAAACGTCTGTAACAATTTTTAAGTCAAAACATTTATTAGTTTTTCATTTTTACGTCGAATATTATACGGTGATAAAAGTTCATGCGGCGATTATGCTTCATCTCTTCTATCGTCTCAAAACAGTTTCTCCACAGTAATCGTTTTAGATTCTAGGATAGTTATAAGTGATACAGTACTAAATAAGACGAATTCGGTAGTTGTAGATTGATGTGCACAGGATTTTTGGTGATAAAAAGCCAATGAGAATGAGCACATTGTGAGAGGCATTGTCAACGTTATGGTATTAGTCAATAATTACCCGGTTTTAGGCCCAAAATATCTTCCAAAATGACATTGGCAAAGTCTTTCGACATACCAACGAGTCGTGAACAGACATATTTAGAAAACCAAGCAGAATTTCTTTGGTTTTCTTGACGTCGATAAGGGTTGATGCTCGTTCGAACCGTTCTTCGTCTTTAAAGCCTTTTCGACTTTCTTTTTAACTAATTCCACCACTTGTAAGCATTGCTTTCTGACAAAACATGGTCCCA
>JARJDW010009649.1:0-26482 GCA_030264715.1 Adinopsis sp. GC000173
TCGCATGGTTATTAGCCGACAAACAATGGATACAATTTCGTTTAATCAGCCGTAATCAAGTCAGTATACATTGTATTTGTAATAAATAAATACGTATTCGAATTTGTCAAAATGCACTACATACTGCTGTATTCGATGAACAATCAATCGATCGCCAAAGCATATACATACGTTCGTCCACGAGCGTTTTTCCAGCCGCAACGATACTTTTCTCTTTTTTGCCTACATATTTTTAACTTGTATAAAGAAATACATTTTTTTTATTAATTTAGGAAGCATTGAAAATTTGAATTATTACAGACATAAAGGTACATTCATCGATGAACGTTTTTCCAGCAGCAACGATAGGCTTCTCTCTTTTAGCTTTTTGCAAAAAAAGTAATGTAGAGGTTTTCAACGTGTAGGGTGCATAATAAATGATGCCAATTAATATACAAATTTTTGTTTAATTTAATTTAAAAAACATTGGAAAATTTGCATTTTATACAATTTTCACTGATTTCTATCTCATTTTTATTACTTGTATACTTTAGCAGACATCCTACATGCATTAAATTGAATACTTTGGACATTACTGAGAGCGCAACAATTATTTTATTACAGAGAGAAGGTGCAAATAGAAAATATTGGAATCGATTACAACATATTGTGTTTGTGATATTTGTCACAATAATGCATTGGTGCACCATCGATCGTATGCGAGGTCGTCTATATCTACGTTCGTCGAGCGTTTTTCCAGCCGCAACGATTTATCAGTGCGAGGAGCAAAATTTTCGCACGCCCGAGTTTATAAACGGCCACCGCAAAAAACTATCAATTTCAACCTCGGCATGCTATGCTTTTTTTGCGCGACCGTGTGCAGCAGGGGGACGAGAGAAAGGGAGGACAGGAAGCCACCTGTTTGATTACACGTTTCGTTTTGTGCAGTTTTCGAGAATGATGCTGCTATTGCTGCTGGTGCTGGTGCATTGCGGCGGTCGTACACATACATATATATATATACATTCATACGCGATGTCTGCTGCATTAGCATAATTGCGTCGCGGCATCGATGCAATGGAGTAGCGAGCTGATACGTTCATCGATAGAGGTGGTAAGGTAAGACAAGTTGGGTCGAAAAGTTTGCCGGTCACTTTGTGCGTAAGTTTTCGACGGTGCGGCGGATGGTCTTGGTGGTGGTGGTGTTGGTGTATTGATTTAGTCACGCCAAAATGCGCGATTTAAATTCGCTCCAAGTGGAATTATTAACAATTTATCAAAATACGCACCAGCGCTGAATTATTAATTTGCGCTAAAAACTTCATGCAATAAAGTATGGAGCAGCTCATAAGTTATGTAATGATTTAAGTTTTCTTAATGCTGCGAATTAAATAAACTTTGATACATTTATAAGTTTACGCTTTCTGTTAAAAAAGCATTACGATTTAACAACAAAATCCAATAAAAGTTAGCAAACGTTAAAGTCTTAAAGATAATTTTAAGATTTCTATCAAAAATAACTACAAAATATATCAAAATTGATGTAAAATATTTAGAAACGTGACCTGAAGGAAGAAGAAAATGCATTGAAAAGATCTTGCATAAAAAGTCTATACAGCAACAAAAGAAATAAAGTATTTGCTAGAATTTTTAATAATTTGAATTCTCTTTATTGTCAGAGTACATGCTTGAAAATCGCTCAAATGCATCCGGGCAGCAAGAACGCATTGTGCAACGACAAACAGCTCAAAACTAAAAAAAAAAACGATGAATATGCGCTATTTCTTAGTTTCTTGATAAAATTATAGATTGATAATTAATATTTCCATTATTTAGAAAGACTTTTTACTTGTAAAAAGACAAACAATTCAAAATTGCCACAAAATGTTTTGAAACTAATCGAAAATGAAAGCAATAAAAAGATGTTTGCGCAATTTTAGGATTTTCAATAACTTGAATTCGGGTTCGCGTTTAATTATGTCTTAGAGAGTACCAAAACTCATAATAAACACGCTTGGAGAACGTGCAAACAATGCAGCAGCGAGCAAAAACGCCTTGCGCTACGACAAACAGCTCAAAATTTCAGTAAAAAGTAAACGCAAACCGCAACATTTAAATGTTTGCACAATTTTAGCATCTTCATCGATTTTAACAAATACGAATTTCCAATTTCGTGAAAATTGTTTTGCATGGCAACAATCGACAAAGTTTGGATTTTTCAATCTATCTTTGCTAATTTACTATATAAGGAAATCTGCATCTTGGAATTAAAGAAACACAAGGCAGAATTTTCATGTAATTTGTATCTCTACCATAAATGTTGCTTTTGAGTAAATCCAAGCGCGCAGTCGTTCAGCTAAGAATTTGCGGTGGCTGACAGAGTGTGTCGGCCGCAGCCCGAGCCCATCGTCTGAAGCTGAAACAACGCTTGTTGTGGCGAGAGGAACGTTCCAGGTCAACAAGCGCAACACAACTTGCTACGAATTCCGTGTCACATTTCCATTGCATATTGATAACAACGGACGGTGTGTGTGTGTGCGGTGTGAGGTGGTGTGCGGTGCGCTCCATAATTTGCAAACCTGATTCAATATCATTCATTTTTGGTTAGCTCAGCGAAACGCTCAAACACTAAGGATAAAAAGTATACTATGATACACATAAGTTTCTAATTAATGCCAATTGGTTTCTCATTTTTTATTGCTTTTGTATATTAGTTTCAACATGGATTGGAAATTCAATTCTATAATAGCGATGTAGGAGGCAGAGACGTCGCTGCACACTGGCACTTAAGTTGCTTTACAAAAAAGCCAGAAGAACACAGTTATAGCCACCTACAAATTATAAATAATTTAAATATTGTTTGTGATGGCATACGTTCCAGGTCAATGCAAGTTATTTCAAATTCTGTGTCACATTTGCATTGCATATTGATAACATCGACGGTAGTGTTGCGCTCCATAATACCAATTGCGAACTTGATACAACATTTCTTATCGAAACAACAACATTGATGATTTTGTCTATTTCCATCTCAGAATAGTGATGATCTTCATTATGGCCATCGAAAAATTTCTCCATGATACCATATGCAAACCTAATTCAATACCATCCCATTGAACAACTAAAACACTGATGATAAATTGTGAGATTCACTATGACTTAAAAATGATTAATAATTAAAATATTGCTTATTATGGCAAGCGTTCCACGTCAATTCAACTTACTTCAAATTCCGTGTCACATTTCCCTTGAATACTGATAAGATCGGACGATGCGGTAGCGCTCAACAATTCCATCTGCAAAGTTGATTCAATATTTTTTATAAAACCATTAACGTTGATGATTTTGTATAGTGATGATATCCATTATGGTCGCCTAAAAATTATAAATAATTTAAATAGGGCCGTAAACAAGTCAATTAGCGCAACACAACTTACTTTAATGTCTGTGCCACATTTCCATTGCATATTGATAACATCGTTGGTGGCGGTGTTGCGCTCCATGATTCCATTTGCGAACTTGATTCAACATTTCTTATCGACACATTAACGTCAATGATTTTGTCTTTTTTCGCAATTTCCGCTCGTGCATCTAGACTGTAATATCCATGTCGCCTTCTAAAAATTATATAAACAGTTAATTGATATTTTAATGCTGATTATGCGCAACTAGTGCGCAGATTATTGAAAAATCTATAAGAAGATGCTCTGTCAAACGGGGGTAAGAAATTACATCCGGTGCGGGCTTCCGATTGATTCTATCAAGTTTAGAAAGTTTTAGGTGCGTACAATTATTTGAATTTTAATTGAAAATTCAAATATCTATTACGTTTGCTAAAAATTATTAAGCTAAATTTAAAAAATAAAGAAATTACATCCGTTTCGAGCTTCCAATCGATACGATCGAATTTAAAAATTTTTAGGTGCGTACAATAATTTTATTTTTAATTAAAAATCCAATTTGCACAGCTCAATTGCATCAAACAGCGACGTGGCAAGGCAATTAACGATTTGATTTTTTGTTCAAGGTAGGTAGGTAAATTAATTTCGGTATCGGTTTGTGCGGTGGAAAGTTGGCGTCGCGCGAGTGTATACGTGTTCGAATGCTGAAGTTAATAAAATTCAAGCTAATCTCAGTCAGAGCGTCCTCAGAGCGCTGTTATGACATCGTGCGCTTTCTTAAATTTATGAGGAATATTGAATCCAAGATCGGGCTAAGAAGAAGAAGAAGAAGAAGACGACGGCGACGACGGCGGGAAGCAGAAGAAGAAGAGGAAGAAGAAGGAAGAGGAAGACCCAGTTTACGTCTCCTGTTAATAATATCCTCTTACGTTCTGACGTTGTCGCCGATTCGATTACTTAAGGGACTCGGTGTCGCTTTAAAGTAATAGAAAGTCGTCAAGCCTTTATAAAGTAATCTCAAACTAACTTTTATTAAAAACTTTCATATTCACACACCCGCCCTTTTTTCTTCGCTATATTCCGCAACGTGCTGCGCGCCCGCCGCCGCCTTTGTTTGCGCTTCATTGTGGCGTTGCAGTCTAATTGCAATATTGTATCATTAAATGCAAATTTCAGACGATTCGCTAAATTTAAGTCGAATTTATTTTAATGCCACTTCTACGCTTCCAAATTCGTATCGCAATATTTTAGACAATTTTTTTTTATTCCCACAACTCGAGAAACATGTTTAATATGCAAAGAATTTCACTTTACGAAAATTATTACATTTTCAAAGAAATTGTACTCATAATTTATTTCACTTGTTTTATTCTAAAATAGTTTTCAGTAGTATACATTCTAGCTAAATTTAAATCATTATTTTTTCGTTGGTGTTAAATTTAAACTCACAAATGACGAAATTACCTCTTTAACTACACAATTTTTCAGCACTAATAAAATATCTAATAATTTTAAAGAAATTACATCTAACTTTCAAAAAAAAAATTTATTTTCGCCGATTTTTTTTCACCGATTTTTGTGATTATTTAGAGATTTTTTTTTAGAAAATCTTGCGATAGTAATAACTCATTTTGTAACAAGTTTTCATTTTTCAAGAAATTTTAGCTTTTTCGCTCACCGATTTTACAGCACCAATTTTTTCACTAAGAAATACCAAATTTCATGTTTTTGATTATAATAGGAAATTCTATGATGGCAATATAAATAATTTTGTGACAATTTTTCATTTTTCCTGCAAATTTGTCGTCGTGTGCGCGCACAACGATAAATTCTTATAAATTTAATGGATCTATGCGATACAGGGCGTTGAACATGAGAACGGCTGCTCATTAAAATTTGCAGGCTATTAAAAGTGTCATGTTTGAAGTCAAATTAAATGCAAATGGGCCCAGCGAGGTATCTACCTATTACGTACTACCTACTACATCGTTGAATTGGCGCGGGGCATATATACATATATATATAGATATATACATTCACCGCCTCCCGCCCGGCCACTTCTTCTTCGGCGCGGCGCCCAAATCATCCCTATTGTTTTCGGCATTGAAAGTGTGCGGGGCTAATTGGCGCATTGAGCCACGGACAAAGACGGGTCCAATGCGGAAGTTTGCGTTTCGATAAGAAAAAAAAAAGAACTTGTAATGTCAAAAAAGAGCCCCACACGGAATTTTAATTTAATACTACCTCTGCGGAAAACCGGAAAAATCGATTTGAATTCAAAAATAAAATAATTGAAAAATGTCACCCCCAACAGTGTCCTTTGACCAAGTTAATAATTTTTTTTTTTTTGAGTAACATTACGACACGAGAATCGTTATAAAAACGACACATCTCTAATATGTACTTTGCTCGACAGAAGAAGAAAAAAACTTGTGCATGTCTCAAGATGCCACTCGGCTGTACAAACTTTCGTCCTGAATTTTTATGCGAGCGTAGGTGTATACGTCGTCGTTCACCCCTCAACCCCCCTAAATCTTGCCAAAATAATTATTACATGAGCTGAGAGCGCCGCATTGATTTGGAGCATTGTTGTCTCGGCACGTCGCAGTCGAACCATTTTTCTTCGGCGCTTCCGCTTCCTCATCGCGTCGCAGCAGCAGCAGCAAGCGGATGGACGCGCGAATTTATATTAAGTCTATTAATATGCGAAAATGGTGGTGGTGGGTCGACGAAAATAGACGCGTGAAATGATGGCAGTACTACTACTAACAAACAGAACATTGCAATTGTTTATGCAACTACGTCCGGCACAAAAACTGTTTATATTTACATGCTATAAAGTAAATTTTGCAAAACATGCATGCTAAAAAGTAAATATATGATACTTTTTGCGTTTTTTTTTAATAACGAGAAAAAGCTCACTTACTGTTGAAATTTATTGACTATTTTTTGCACTCGCTACGTAATTAACTATTTTATGAGCTAAAAAATTAAAGTGCAATAAAAATAATAAAAAATATAGTCTATTTGCATCTAATTAAACATTGCGATTGTTTATGCAACCACGTCCGTTGTGCATAAACTGATTGTATTCATAAGTTACAAAGTAAATTTTTGAAAATTCATTTTTTTGTGTTAATTATATTTTATAATAAAAATAATAAAAATTAAAGTTAATCAAACATTGTTTTGTTTGTGATATTTATTTTACCCTACAAATGTTTTTAATCATAAAATGAATAATTAAACGATTTTTGTTGTTGCTATTCAACAAAAGTTTGTTTGTAAACTAAATATACTATTTGCCTTTTTAGTAGTAGTAATTTCGATTTAAAATTTTAATCAACATCCACTATATATATTATTTCGTAAGTTTGCTGCTTGCTATATTTGAGAACGCAAAATATCGTATTTCGACATTTTCGATTTTCTCCGTGTAGATAGATGTATATGTTACTTGAGATTTTCTCAACGCTGCAGGGAAATTGTCAGGTACAAGCAAACTAATCCATTCACAAAGTTCAAAACTGGCGATATAATTAGAGGCAAAAATGAATTAATTTACCGGCAACGATATGAAATTAAATTGTTTGCGAATTACATACGGCGTCGCGCTTTTAAAATTGTCAGCTGAACAATGAAACAAATTAAAAATAAATACACTATGTATATTCTCTATCTATAGTTAAATTAAATTATTGCACGGACTTGGGGGTAAACAGAACAATAATCTAAATAATTTAGCGCTGGCGAAAAGATTGCGACTTGCGAGCGACGTGAAAACTTCGCCGAACACGATTTTATTGAAAATTAGCGAACGAAAACTTTCTTCATCTTCTTCGCCGATTCGCTTTTGATCGCTGATATAAAATTATCTTATACAGCATGAACAATAACGTTTTATGATATTTTTGCCAATGTGCCAGCACTACAACCAGCAACTTTGAATTTTCGTGTTTTGTATTGTTAATGGATATTCATTGTACTTGTTACACAATAACTATTTTTATTACTAAAAATATAATTAGTTTTAGAAGGAGAGAGATTTTAAATATACTTTCTTACTATTTCCACGTGATTTTTCTCTGATCTTTCAGCATTTTCCATCAAATTTTTGAATAAAATTTATCATTTTTAATTGCAGTGCAAGAAGAACTAAGTTTTCTCACACTATGAAACAATTTTGACGAAAATCTTTAAATGTTTTGCTGGAAAATCCAGAAAATCAAACAAAAATTATAAAAAAATTCAGGGAGATACTGAAAAATTAGATAATTGTTTTTTTTAATTATTTTATGAAATTTATTTTAAGCTAAAACTTTTTTACACATAAATTTTATCTTACAGAGCGAATGACAACCTGCTTTTATTCTTTGGCAACGTGGCACCGCAACAAAATCCAATTTCTACGCATTAATAAAAATTAATTAATGCTAATTAAAAAGTTTTTAATTAGAAATTATACCACCCGGTTTTTTTTCTGTATATTTAACGGGTGGTTTTTTTGTGGCTTCTCCGCGGCGTTGTCGTACATAAAAAATGAAACTATATTATGTCATCATTCACTATTAAGTTCGTGAAACAACTTTCATATCATGCAAAAAGTAAGTTAAACAAGTATTCTTTTGAAAAATGTATGATTTATGAGTTTGTTGGACTTTTTCTCCCTCTCGCAGCGCATGCATAAATGTGTTCATGTGTGGCGGCGGCTCTTCGCATATAATAAATTTTTTAATTAAAAAAAATTAATCAACCAACAACAACAACAATAAGAAAATCTCGAAAATTGCATTAAATTTAAATGGAGCGTATTATAAAAGCGCAAGTGAGCGTTTTGCTGCAATGAACGAAGGGGGGCGCTTTAATTATTGCTTAGCATGAAAAGTTCAGCGATGGTATTAAAGGATTGGAATGCAATTTGTTCTCGGGCAAAACATAAATTTCGCACACAAACGAGCAACCAGCAACAACAGCAACAACGATGAAGAAAAAAATGATTAAGAATGCGCACGAGCGGAATGTTTTTCAAACATTCAAATGCAAATTGCGCTTAATTAAATCGACATTATGATAAAATCCCCCCAGTACACACCGATTAATTAATCAATTTAAATTATTCTATGCAGTGATTCATTAGAATGTCAAACTTTTATGCGCCACCATGTATATTATATAAAATATTAAAAAAGTTTACTGCTTGTATAATTAAATTTTGATTTATTTATGAAACACTGTGTATACGCCCTAGTAATAGCTGGTTTAATAACTCATGGCCATTTTTAATTGATATTATGATAAAATCCCCCCACGAATCGATTGATTAATTAATTTAGATTAGTGGCTTATTAAATTCACAACCTATTATAGGCCACCATGTAATGTAAATGTGCAATGTTTAAGATCCACCCGGTGTATGAAAGCCATAATATATTTTTTAACAAATATTTGCCAAGAAAATGAAAGAAACATCGTTTTTGTTCATGCCAGCATTTTAGGCCATTTCCTTATCTTTATTGTTTGAAACTCACTTTCGAAGTAGAAAAAAAAGACTAATTTTCAAACACATTTCGGGTCGCGATATGTGGAGCGGCGGCGGCGAAGAACAAAAAGTGTATGCGCTAACAAAAAAAGCAAAAAAAATATATAACTGAAGTGAACGAACGTTGGAACGAGAGCGGCGCTCGGTAATAAATTTGTTGGTGGAATGTTGATTAATAAAAAAATCAATTAGAGAGTGAGCGTAATTTGGAATCTAAAACTAGGATGGGATTGTAAAATTGCAATTAATAAATGCTACAAAATGTAGATTTAATTGTATGATTCTAATTGGAAAATTGATACTTTTTGAGTAAAAGGTAATTCAAGCAATTATAGAACATTAATTTTAATGGAAAAACATTAGACATTATTGTTTTCTTCTTCGAATATGGATAGCAACAAAGCGATATAAATTAATCGCGTATAAGCCTTGCGCCAAGTTTATGGCTTGGTAACATTTACGTATAAAGTGGTAAACGCGTTTAACGATGACATTATATTATTGGGGGGTTGGGGAATGGAAAAGAGGACCATTGCAAAGCCGCACGCTATAAACTGCCCAATCCAACAATGGAAAGATTATATTGGCTTTTCTATATGTATATTTATGGACGGCCAACATATTGTATTCTCACAATTTTACTTATAATTACACCTCGAAAATTTATTTATCCTATACAGATATTTCATACAAACATAAAAATTGTACCGCATCCTAAAACTAGACGATGACGATAATTGCTAAATATTGTATTCTGATAATTACACATCGAGCGTGTATTTATCCCCCACAGATATATTTCATGCAAACATTGCGCGCATCCATTAAAAACTATAGCGGCTCCTAAAACTAGACGATGATGACGATAATTACTCGAAAAGAGTATCGGGAGCAAACTAGCAAATATAGCTGTGGCGATAAAGCTGTTGCTAAGAGGGTTATAATACTTTGCGAACACTCATTGTGATGGCCTGGCGATCAGCGCGCGCTATTTGCGCAAAATTGTTTTGTAAACAATCGCAAAATCTATTACAAGACTACGAACGACGACTACGTAACATACAATCCGCTCGCAATTTGTGAATTAGACCGCTTTTTCATTTTGAAGGGGACGAAGAGCTTTGCGAGCTGAAATTCACTTTCATCGCCACAAAGAGAGAGAACGTTCAAGTGGGAGAAACAATTTGGAAGACATGGAAACATGTGTGTGATAAATTGACCTCTCGATTTTAAAAATTTCGAAAATTTACCACTAGTAAATTTTTGCAATTTTATTTCTGAAAATTTGTTTTATAAAAAAACTGAATTGTAAATTGGTAGGCTTTCATGAGTGGAAACGCTTTCTAAGCATAAAATTCATTCTAAAATCATAAAGAAAACTTTGAAGTGGGAAAAAGAATGTCAAGAAGGTATGCGACTAAAAAATTGTCCGGCTTTGCAGAATAGTATATAAAAAATTCTATTAGAGTAAATCCACAAATTAGAGCTCTTATTTTGTGAGATAGCTATTTAAGCTGAAATTCACTGAAATTGAAAAATTTCCAGTAAACAATAAATTCATTCTTGTGACACAATTATATATACTAGGGAACGTATCTTAAAGAGAAAGACTAAATGTTGGTTACCTGAAACTAATCCATGTCATAAATAATAAATTTGCATACACTAAACAACCTAAACTTCCTAAGATGCGGGTCTCAAAAAATCGCAGTTCCTGGAAATCCTTCCCTTTGGGCTACGTTCGATAGTAGTATAAGCTATCGAATACTAGCATTTAGAAACAAAATATTTGGAAAAATAATTCGTCGTCAAATTGTATTTTCCAGTGCAAACAGTTTGAGAATCGCTGAACGTTTACGCGCGCTATTGTAGCGTCTCGGAAAATGTATACATCACATTCTTTTTAAACGTGCAATTTAATGATCTGTCTATGCTGAGAGCTGTATATTTATTCACGTGTAGTAGATGTTATATATACAACAAAGCGTGTCAATGCCTACATCCATACTGCGGCTGACATCCAGAAATTAGAATCGTATATAAATGAACAATAGAATCAAAAGATCACTGATAAAAATTATAATGTTATCATCGCATTAGTAAATGTGGGATGAAATCAGGTCAATGTGTGAAAAAAAGAGAATGCTTTCTTTACTTGCATTCAAAGAAAAAAAAAAAAATTAAATCTAATATTAAAATTAATAAAATTGTCTAGCCGCAAAAATGCAATAAAAAATATTGAAATTGATTGATTCACTTACAATTTTGCATTGAGCGCATTAAATTAGCGAATGGAAAAGAATTGGGTCATTTATCACTTAATTATTCGGTCAATGTGTGAAAAATGAACGATGCCTTTACTCATACTCAGCCCAGCCAGCCAGCCAGCCCGAGAGAAGGCCAGAAAAAAATGTATAAAACTATTAAAATTAATAACACGTCCTTTGACACATCCATTTAATGAAAAATTTCCGGCAGTAATGTAATATGAAATTTACTGCTCGAAACTAATTTGCTAAAATACGTTATCATACAAAATTAACTTTCAGGAGGATTATATTAGATTTCGGTGTATTCGTTTCGCCGCATCCGAGAGAGAATCGGTCGGTCATTTCGTATATTTCTCCATCAATTAATGGTTATTTATGCATTCAAATTTATGCGGACGGGGGAGGCCGAAGTAGTAAAGTACAATGCGGCCGAGGGAAACAATGTACATCCGCAATTTTATTTTTAATGCTGTTGAAAGCCATGGAATACTACACCCCCGCAACGCATTGCTTTCGCATATAATATACATATAATAAGAAAGAAGGTATTTATTAATTAAAAATGTTTTCATTTCTATATTAACGCGCCTTACAAGAATAAATTTTTTGCGTCCCAAATTATTTTTTAACATCTCCACGACTCTTAGTCTTAAAATTACGACTTTCTTCCATTTTTCTTTGACCTTTGGTATTTCCTATCAATTTTTTTAACAATTTTCATCAGTATTGCAGAAAAATCTAGAAAAACGCGGTTCTAACGAAAATTTTAGGTTTAAGAAACGTGCAGATGCTAAATTAATAATTTGGGGCATTAAAAATGAATAAAAATGTCCCTTTAATGTGGTACACCTTCGCACCCTTTGTAGCGACGCCTCTGACGCGCCTCCATCTTCTTGTTTGTTTCCGTACGGCGCAAATTAAATTTATTAATATATAGTTGTATGCGCGAGCTAATAAACTTTGCCACCACCACCATTACCATCCATCCACCCACACACCCTCCGAAAAAATCTGTTTACAATATTGTGCAAACACATACAAAGAAAATTTAGCAAACTTGTAAATAATTCTCAATTATTTACATTGCGCGAAAGCCATAAAACTTTACGGAATAAACAAGATTATGAAAGTATTTTATAACATGATCATATGCTTTTTCTTTGGGGGATACGAATCGAACGACAGCTACAAGCAAAAAAAACTTGCAGCTATTTATCTTGTTTGAGTTGGAATTTACACTGTGTTTCCAGAGAAAAACAACAGCTCGAACTATTGCGCACTAAAAATGTTTAAAATACTCTGCGAATTGAGCATATAGTAACAAACATAATAAGAGTTTATAGAACTAGTGCGAAAAATGTGCTTTAAATCCGTTGGCAAGTAGAATTGTAAAGGATCAAGTATAATATTCATTTATACAACAAGTACAAAAAGTGATGGTTTGCACGAATTGACAAACATTCATTTCCAAACAAGTTTGTCCGTAACTTTAAACTATTCAACAAATCTTTTAGTTTTTAAAACAAAATTCAACATCACCAAGAAATTTCTCTTTTATCATCGAAAAGGTAAGTGACTGTTTTATTAGACTTTATTTCCAGCGCTTTAAATCACATAAATCGTCCAATTTTTGACCACTCCATTATAAATCCGCCCGGCAAATAGTAAAGCATTGCGTCGAGACGTAGCTCTGGCTAGTAGTAGGTAATAGTGTGAGCGATCGGCGTGAAAAACGTGGCATGCAACAGCCATAAAATGTACGTTTCGATTAGATTTACGCCGCGTGTAGTAATAGTAACACTCTCACCTGGATATACCTAGTAATTAAAAACCGCGCCGTTCGTATTCGGTTGCGCGAAGCCGGCGTGCCGTCTCGATTACGCGCCTCCAATTTCGTTATACGTACAATTATTATCATAAAGAACGCTACGCAAAAATGCCGCACATTTATTATGACCAAAAAAAAATTACGACATGTCGTATATATGTATCTTTGATGTGCAATTTAAGCCATCATAATAATAATAATAACAATACGGTTTTTGTTTCCATCTCACCAAATTTAAATTTCCGCAAATGTTGTTGTTGTTGTTGTCGGCGTCGTCGTCGACGTTGGCAGGTCGCTTATTCCACCTCATAATACCATTTCAGAAAAAAAAAATGGAATGAAATTCATTTAACGCCCGGTCGCATTTTGTTAATAAAATATAGGAAAGCGCTGCGCAAACATTTTCAGGTGGTTAATCTATTTTGCATACACAGTTTTTCCGCAACACAGTGTGAAACAAAAAAATAATAATTGAGCGATAAGAAAGTTTCTACTAGCAATTTCTAGGTTGCTCTATCTTGCTCGAAAAATGCAAATTTATTAATTTAAATATTTGAATCAAATTTATTAAATTTGTTGTTGTTTTTTTGTCAGGCCACATAAATAATTTTACGTTCTGAATTATTTCATCTCGGTTATAATATATAAGAGGGCTGCAGTAAGATTATAGTTCATCAACCCATCAGTTCGTCAATCGATCAGTTTATCAGTGCGTCAGTTCATTGTATGCAAGCCATTCCAACAATTTGTTAGTTTAGTAGTGTTTTTCAAGCTTTAAAGTACAATTTTTTGGGAATAAAATCGATAAGGAATTTAGTATTATGTTGTGGGTTATTTTACTCATAATAATGCACCCATATTTAAAAAAGCAGCAATTAAATTTGTCCATTAACCCATAACTTGGTCAACCGATCAGCGCATTTGTTAATGTAGTAACTCGTCAGTCGCTCAATTCATCACTATATTTCTTCAAGCTTTAAAAAACATTGTTTTGGAAATAAGAGTAAGTAAAGACTCACTTTATGCTCTTGATATATAAACAAATATTTTAACCTCTTACGTAAGCAATTGACCAGTTCATTGGTCAACTAGTATATCAGTGCGTCAGTTCATTAGATATACAATATAAAAATAATTTTTAGCATTTATTTGCTAGGCAACAATTTTATTCAAAAAACAAAATACAAATTTATTTTTGCCCTGGCATATTATATAAATTACTTCTCATCCCAAACGTTTTATCATTCCGCGAATAACAATGTAAATTAAGCGGCGGAAAAAGAAAAACAATTTATTAATTCACATTAAAAAATAATATATTATTAACTGGGATGCTTGCATATTTATCTCAAAGCAATGCATATAGTAGTTTCGCATTACAATCGCATTACAATTTCGTGTCGTGTTAGGAATATACCTGCCGCCTGTATTTTCAAGATAAAATATGCTCATTAAAAAAATAAATAATAGTGTTTTTAATAATGTCGTATATATCGTTTTGTTTCGCTTTATTAAAATAGTTGTTGTGAAACAACACGACAACGAGAACGCGAAGGTGGAGGCGGGAAAAACGCCAACTAACAACAACAACATAGCGAAGAAAAAAAAATAATGGTAAGGTTTGTTTAGCATCTATTTTGCATACAGAAACAAAAATAAATTAATGGCGTAGATTAGCATGCAATTTATGGTATTTAACACACACGACCTCAATACATTTGTTAGGAATGTATCAATATGAGGAAAAAATGGCATTGTCGCTTTGTCAAGCGCGCATAAATCAACAACGCTATTTTTTTATTATATTTCTAGTGTAGCGAAAATGATTTAGGTGGGGTGTATTAAATGATGCGATTCTATATCTATATTATTTTTTATATTCGTTCGTTTAGCGCTCTTAATTAAAGCTTTTAGCCGTTTCGCATAAAAGCTCTTAAAAGACTTTTCGATGCGGGCAAATTGAATTGATTTTTTTTCTATCGCGCGCGCTCTGCGCTTCTTCGCCGCTTGATTATTATGACCGAAATCGATTACGGCGCGAAAATTGGTAATTTGAAAATTTATTAGCATGGCAAACAGTGCGCGGCTGATTTTAATTAATACGCAATATAATCTATAAGCTGATCAGCGCGCGCGTCTGTAAAGCAGCGTTTTTACAACATTGCTTTTTTTTTCTTAAAAATCGGAAATTTTGAGTTTGATTAGCGATGCCATCAGCGATTGAAACAATGCGAAGATGGAGAATCGGCGCGGCGGCGTGCGGATTACTACTTCTGACCTCGCGTGAATTAGAAGAAGAAGAAGCGGCCGGGGGTGATCGTAAATTATTGCGATGCGCAAAAAGGCGACGACCACGATAAGCAGTCGAGTGCGAATTCCTAATCGGCGAACGGTTTGCACTAGCAAATCAATAGCACTAATTCCAACTCAATAAACAACCGAAAAAAGAAATGTTTAATCACAAATATCATATTATTTTACTAAAAGATAGTAAATAATTAATTTTTATTCCTAGAAAATTTAACATACAGTATTTAATTTTTTGAGTTTATAAGTGGGGATGAAGTGTGTAAAGTAAAACTTTATAGCACTATCCAAATTCTTCATGAATTTTATTTCCAAATCATTGATATTTATATTTTCATTGAATTGTTTTACTAAAAATAATTAAATTTTATGCTTACAAGGCTTTATTTTGTGAAGTAAGACTTATTGGCACGATCTAAACTCTTGATGACGTTAAGTACATGAAAATACTTCATTTATATTCACTAACCAGTCGGAATCAATGAAATGTTTTTGTTAAAAAGTAGCTGCTATTATGTATATGTATAAAAAATAATGATTTTGATTCATAATGTCTGATTTCTCGAACGCGAACTAATTGCGCTATTCAAACATCTCGTCCGAGAGAGCAACAATTCAAAAGTTACCTTGGCATTAAGGCGGCTGATGCATATTTTTTCTGCTTGCTCAACTCGACCGTGCAGCACATCTGCTTTTATTAGATTTTTTGCTGCATGCATATATATATATACTCCACTATACAACAACAACAACGTCGAGAGGTAAAAATCATGTTTTTCAATCGAATACGCTGAAAATTTTTGCTTGCACTAGCAACATATCGTTTAATATTGCACTTGTTGGCCGAATATGGAAAAAAATGCGACTGCAATAAAACATATTTATTTTCTTCCTCTTTTTTTCGAATGATTTTTTTTCTTCTTCTCCTTCCACGGTTCAGTAATAGAAAAAGCATCATGAATTTCCGATGATGCCAATCGCTGATTGATGCGCTGAAAATAAAAGGATCGGATATGCGGCGCATCAAACTTGCACACGAAATAGATCGTCGGCAATAAGACAACGACGCGCGCAAATTAACGAGCAATTTTTGTCGATTCTTACTTGATGTAGTTTTTCAGCATCTCCACGATGCATTCATTTATTGTGCGGATTGGAAATATTTGCAATATTCTTCATCAAACCTTTTAAAATCATACAATTATTCTTAATTCTTTGTGAATAAAAACTGCGTTCTTCTCGTTTTTTGTGCAACTGCAATGAAAATCCTGAAATTATTTGATGGCAATGCCGAAATTAAAGAAAACTCAAAGAAGAAAATCGCAAAAATTTCCCACGCAAAGAAAAATCCATAAAAATCAGCTAAGAAATAATTTAGGACACTAAAAATTCTTTTAAAAATCCATTAAAAATTACAAAAATATAATTTCACAACTTATTAAATTAATAATATAAAGATTAAAGGCTGAAAACAATAAACTATAAACATTTATGTTTTGTGGCGCACAAAAAAAAGTTGCCCATAGCGCAAAGTTTGTCTACGTGCGATGAGCCGACAATAGTGGTGGTGGCTGCGCGCCATGACGACGATCTCTTTCTTCTTCTTCTTCTTCAAGGGAGCATAACTCACCGCGCACTTCCATCTGACAAACGCACATTACAACTATTCATAAATAATGCGGCAAGAGCGGTACTAATAAAAATTTGTTGCTGTTGCAAACGTATAATATATATAAATATAAAAAAAAGAGTGGAACGGCAACGGCGAAATTTTATTTATGGCCCTGGGCTGTGTGCAGAAAAAAAACAATGATATTGTTGTTATATTTAAATCTATATATGTGCAATGTAATGCGCGCAAATCGCATTATAAGACGACTTTTCTAAGTCATCCCTCCCGAATCGATATTTATTATGCGATGTGTGATGCACTACTAGTATTTTTTGTTCGCTGCCTGATTGAATATTCGATGGATGTTAAGTTTTCAAGTTGTAATGCAATCAACATTGATTTTTGCGAGGATGTGTAAAGGGTGGATTAACTGATTAAGCGCTTTTTTATAAATTATCGATTTCCGGGCGGATGTAAATTATGTGGTTGTTGCATTTATTCGCGATTCCACTTTCTCTTCACTGTTATGCGATTTTTTTGTTAAAAATCCACCTAGAGAATGTAGTATTGGATTTGCGATTTGATTAAGCGGCACGGTGAAATCCGTGCGCTGCTGGCAGTGGAAAGAAAGACGTCGAACTAATTATTTGATGTGCACGAAAGTGAATTTTGATAAATCAGCATAAAGCTTTTAAGCCGCTTAGGCGGAACGCGCGCAACATTAAAAAATGCGCTACTACTGCCTTGTGTCTTCTTGACAAGGAGCGCGACGACTTTTACACCACCACGTCCAACAAGAAAAAAAACATAGCGAGGGGGATACATTACACCCCCGGAATGCGCGTATATTAGCGCACGAAAAAAAGTCTATCTGGGTCAAGACCACTTCCACCATTATATATGGCGTGCGCCCCCGATAACAATCGCAATTTTTAATTAGCCCCTACACATACACGAATTTGTCATCTTTTCTATACAGTTTAAACAATGTATTAAATGAAAATGCGGCCAGCGTACAATATGTGTGCGTTTGCGTTTCTACCCCGAACAACAAATTTGTTTCTAATTTTGTTGCTGTTGCTGTATGAGAGTGTGAGTTGCACACGCTGCACCATGCGCTAATGATTAATTTAAAAGCGTACATACTGTTTATTTGCGACGAACGTATTTGTTTATAATTATTAAATTCAAGTTTTCTACATGTAAGTACATATACAGCCGGCAACCGAGTGTAATTACAAACAACGTTTGATTTTTTTTTTAATTTTAAATCACACACTCATACACAGGCAGCAGTAATTTGTAATTAAAATACTTTTAGTGATGTGACTTTTTAGCCTGATAGTTTTTGATTTCGACGACAAAGCAGCATTCAGTCGGACGACGTTTGTTTTCAGTTCTGCTTTCCCATTTATAACAATCGGTCGCTTTATAAAGAAACGTTGTTCTTTTTAATAACATTGATGATTTTCTTTCATCCGACGATGATAAGAGATGTTTTTGTTGTTTTTTTGCATTATTAATTTTGTTTTTTCTGAAATCCTGAATATTGAACGCATTAGGTAATATATTGCAATATTGAAAATATCGTAAAATATTTATTTACCTCTATAAAAACGTATAAAAATTTGCGCAATGAAATTTTGTTTTTTTCGAAATACTAAACAGAAATTGATAAACATAATATTTGAATTATTAATTTTGTTTTTCACAAACTTTGCATAACTTTTAATTTTTTTGGTAAAAAGAAACGTTGCTTTTAAGATGATAGCAAAAAAGTCTTGTAAGCTACTTTTACTAATTATTGCTTCTTATTTTAATTAAAGATATAGTATATAGGTAAATTGTTGTAAAAAGATAACGATTATTTAAAACTTGATGTATTTCTTAATTTCCTGCCAAATGTAGGTAGATATTTTCTTTAATTA
The DNA here is from genome assembly GCA_030264715.1 of Adinopsis sp. GC000173. Taxonomy (NCBI): domain Eukaryota; kingdom Metazoa; phylum Arthropoda; class Insecta; order Coleoptera; family Staphylinidae; genus Adinopsis; species Adinopsis sp. GC000173. The sequence continues at coordinate 18,865 of JARJDW010009649.1, forward strand.
TAATTATCTATTGTATTTTCGAAAATACTTTTTCACGAGAAACAAAATATTCACTTTACACATTACTTTTTTATCAAAATCTCTAAATATTATAGATTCTTCAGACATAAGTAAAAAAATGTGAATTATTGGGTATAATTAATTATAATTAGAGAAATTTTGCAATTTCTATTTCGAGTTCAATTTCTGTTGCTTTTTCATTTACTTGCAAACATGAAATTCAACATAAATAATAAGCAATTTTTACTTTTTTAAATCTGTATCATGCTAAAATTGAATTCTTTAAACAACTTTAACCATTTTCTTTCCATAGGAGTTGATACACTTTCAACAACATTGATTGATTCTTGTCCAACAAACTGTTCGTCTGAAACTAATGTATAAAAATTATCGATTGCAAACTATAGTTTTTTACAAGCTTTTCACAATTTACTTTTATTAGAAATACACCGTCCACGGCATTTAAATATCGATCCTATTTAGTAGTTTCGTCAACATCTGCGAAAAGAGAAACATTTTACTCAAGTTCTTTTGCCAATGTAAAAGAAATGTTAAAATAACCAGTGTCACTAAAGATAAAATATTGTAAATTGTAAATTTATTATTGTATATTTAGGAATGTCCATTTCGGTCGCTAAAACCTATTTAAATCATTCGTTTTGATATATTGCATTTATTGATAAATGTATTTTAATAATTCATGCATTTAGATTAATACCGGAGCGCACAATAATTTACTCGTTATTGTTGCAAACGATCCGGGGCCGAGAGCTGTATGCGGCGCGGCGCGCCTTTCGTCTTTACAATTTCTTTCCTCGTTCCCCAATGAAACTACAACAACAACAACAACAACATATACGCTTATTCATACATATATATCGAATATGCACTCACGGCGCGCCGAAATAGTTGCGCCGCAGTTTGCCCCCATGTATCACGTACGCCAAACATTCGAGAGATTCTTGTTTTGTGTATGGTAGTTTGTATAAATGCATTTAGTTTAAAGCGTGCCGGGCTAATCAAATAGCAATCGGCGATATTGCCAGTAATACAAAACCAAAAAATCCCAACAACGCATCCATCCATCGGACATGAACATCACGAGCGGAGAAGAAACATAATTAAGCGCGTGCATTATACATTTTCAATTCAGCGCACAAAGAATATGTTTTAATATAAAACTGTCGACGGTTGAATAATTTATAAACGTTTGCTCGCGCGCGCGAGATACTCGCACACTTTGACCTATATACAGTACGTTTCATTTAAATGTATATATGTAGGAAATATAGAAATATATTGTTTAGTATCTCCACAGCGATCCTCAAACATCCAATTTTGGATCGGGATAATTTTTCATCAAATATTTTAATGCAATTCATCAATACTGCATTTTTTCGAGCAATTATCATGAAAATCTTTAAATGCTGCGATGGAAAATGTCAAAAATCAAAGAAAAAACGCAAGAAAATCAATGAAAAATTTTATTTTGAAAATCTTGTTGAAGATACTAAAAAGTGTATAAACTATATTTCTTATATGCAAAGTACATGTAGTTGCTTTTTTGTTTCGCCTTATCAAAAGTAACAGATAATTTCAGCGCAAATATTTTATCAGTTTCGAGCTGCAAGTGTTGTTGTGGCGGTGGCAGTGGCACAGCACTCCGTATATATCCATTTACAAGTGTTTTAACGATTCTTTTGTTGCGAGTGCAATAAATCTACCCCGTGTCGTATAAATTATCGATTCCAGACGAAAAATTAAAACGTGCATGACGGTTCAACATGTACATACACTATGATATTATGACTTAATTTCCACATTTTATTTAAGCCAGAATATGTTTTTATCAATTGTTGTGTTGCTTGCCCGATTTTTCCTAGAAATTCTATTTAATTTATAAGCGTGTTCCTGCCTGGCAAGAATGCAATCAATAATTGAATTTTCAGCGTATCTATAATGAAAAATTTACAACTATTCATAAATAATATCAAAAAATAAAGTTAATGTAATTAATTTCCGCATGGTTTAATTTAAGCAGTATATGTTTTCATCGATTGTAGCTCAATAATTTAATTTTTACAGTATTTACTGAAAAAAGATTAAATATTTATAAAAATAACAAGAGATAGAGTTAAAATAAAGTTTTCTATTTATTGAGCATTCTTTTACTGCAATAATGAAATCAATAATTTAACTTTTGCAGTATTTATTAGTAAAAAATATTAAATATTTATAAATAACAAACAATGCATACATTCACTGTATTTTTTTTTGTTTATATTGAATGTTGTTTGTATATAGTTTGTCCTAGAATATTATGTTTTAAAATCAAACGAAAGCTCATTGTGAGCTTAATTAAATGTTTGCAGGGCCTATAATAAAAAAACACCCTTTTTGTTTTCAGATTTGTAGCATACATTTGGTTCTATTACAAAAAAGCTAATTTTTTAGCAAGAATCTGTTACAATAACCGTTTTCAATAAGAAAGAGATTAGAGACTTAATTTTCATATTGCAATGTAGGTAAGTACATCAATTGAAAGATGTGATTTAAAGTATATATATTTTATCTATATGGAACGTTATTTGTATAGGTTTTCCTAGAATATTACGTTTTAAAATCAAACGAAACGCGAGCTTTTTCAGCGACAGTAAATAAAGTTTTAAATGGCTCNTGATTTATAGTATATATATTTTATCTATATGGAACGTTATTTGTATAGGTTTTCCTAGAATATTACGTTTTAAAATCAAACGAAACGCGAGCTTTTTCAGCGACAGTAAATAAAGTTTTTGAATGGCTCATTGTAAAAGAAACTTTTTGTATCCAGATTTGTTGTAGGCATACAACAGACAATTTTCTGAGAATTTTGTTTATACACTTTCAAGAAAATAATTTTTTTGGGATTTTTATTAAAAATTAGTTAAATTTTTAGCATAAATATTAATTATATAATATTTTTCTATATCATTCATTTTTTATAAGAAAGAAAGCTCTTTTAGAAAGAACGAGGTCAGAGACTTAATTTTCATATTGCTGTGTATATCAATTGAAAAATGTATCTTCCAGTAATCCGTTTCTGATTAATGTTGTTAAGAATTTTCTGAGAAATTCGAAAATAATTATTTTTTTGCATAGCCTATTGTAACAAACAAACGTTTTCTATTCGGCTATGTTTCTAGTGGTTCTTGTACAGCCGATTTCAGCTTATTAGCAAGAGTCGATCATAATAATTATTAGAACTTGATTAAATTTTCAACACTAAAGTGATCCATGACATAATTTCTTAAGTATTGCTTTTTGTTGATAATAATCATTTTCTTTTCAATGTCTTACCATGTCATTCATTTTTTATATAAAAAAGACAGCGTTTTCAGCAAGAAGAAGGTCAAAGACTTAATTTTCATACCGCTTTGTATATCAATTGAAAAATGTGACTTAAAGTAATCCTTTTCTGATTGTTGTTGATAATAATTTTCCGAGAAGTGCTCTTCTGTAATTTTTCGCCGAAGAGCAAAATTGTTTTAGATGATGAGCCGAGTTAATGATTAAAAAGCAGCTTTGCCTTTGACGATTGTCATCGCTTCTGCTCCTCTTCGGCTAGTTAATAAATGTCTTTGTCGTCTTATTAAAAATGAAACACGTTATTGATGCTCCATCAATACAATTTTTTTTCTTCTTCTTCTTGATGCCACTATGGTAGAACGCTGTTGGTTAAGTCGTACTGTCATCAACGGATATTAAACGGCTAAATCCATATGCCGATGTAAATGGATGAAATTGAATAACTTTGCTCGCGCGTGGATTAAGCGCCACATACTGCATTGATGTTCACCGGCAATTAATCAAAAAAATAATGGAAAAAAAATGTGTAACACATCGCGCTTTTTTATTAAACGTAAAAAACAATTGCACGTTGCGGGTGCGGCCGCCAAAAATTAAAGAGTAAATATTTAAAGAAATGAATGCAATGTTTTTGCTTGTATGTAAATTATACGTGATAAAATATGGATGTAGACAACGGTAAAAGCGTTTTGTTTCTGGTTTTCTTGTTTGGTCGGAATTGTAATTGGTACAACAAAAAAAAAATTAAATTAAAAATTTCAACTTGAAAAACGCTACTGTTACACCAAACCACACACTTTATTTATTTTTATGATTTCACGTACACATTTTTTTGAAAAATATGTATAAAACTGTAATACATAGTTCTGTGCTTGCGCTAGTCAGCCGGTCCTAAACAAATTTATTACAAACCAAATATAAATTGTTTTATTTGTTGTTTGTCAAAGTTCTATTTATTCAAAATTTAAAGGACGTTGTTTATGGACAATATTAACTAAATATATCTATTTCGATTTTTTGAACGGCGCATGGCGATAATTCACAGCAGCGCGCTGCAAAAAAAACCGCACACCAAATAATACGCTAGTTGCGTAATTAAAATCGCTTGTCTATTTATCGAACGAATAATGGTAATTAGCGCGTCTAGTATATACGCAATATAATTAATATTCAAAGCGTGCAATCTTGTCAAGTCGAACACAAAAACAATTGTCAATAAATGTAAATTTGTGTTTTGTGCGTACACGGGCCGGGCAATAACTAATAATAACAAGACGGTTTACATTTATCTGACATCTTAAACAAGCACTAATTAGCACACGAATTAGTAGTATGTTTGCCAACCACTTTTCAAAGGCAACTATTCCAACCGAAATCTACACCGTGTCATAAATTAACGCATTAACTCCGTCTGCAAAAATTTGACATTTAACCAAAAAATATTGAAACGTTTCAAATTAGATTTCATAAAGAAAAATATAATAGTTTTAATTTCGTTAATGTTTTCAATCCAAATTAAAACTTTTTTCTCTGGATCTTTTGCTGATTAATTAAATCTGTAAAATTTAAAAAATAATAGCCCTACTATTTAGCATTCAAATGTGAGTATTTTACTAAAATTTAGCAAAAGTAAGAAAAAATAAAGAGCAGGAAATCTTTTTGCAAATTTTAGATATTAATAAACGAAAAAACGATTAAAATATTCTTGATTTTCAACGTCAGTTATTATTTTGATCTTGCTAGAATAAAACGAAATAGAAGTAATATTTCTCATAAAATAATACGTGATAGAAAATGTTTTTGCTTAAGGCGCATCATCGTTTATTGTAATAAACTAACTCGCTAAATCGCTGAAAGATTGATTATTTTTTAATAAAAGGTAAATGTTTCAATCAACTACAATGAAATTTAATATCGAAGCAAGAGTAAAATGTTGGTAAAAAATATTCGCAATTTAGTACGCACAAGTAATTGGTAATTGCATCGTACGCCTTTTTGACGATTATTAGCGGCCGTAAATGAATAGGTCGCAAAACGTTTTAACACACGCTGGCCCTAATAAAAAAAAGGGATCCAATCTATTTCCAACTAATAAGTGCTACTATACCTGCTGTAAAGGCGCAGCTAATAGAAAAGCCGCGACTTTAAATCGTATCCATCCCCGGCGTGCAACTTTCACTGTACCCACTACCCACTAAACTACAAGATTTGCGATATTTATGCCAGTGGGCGAACGGATAAATATGGAACGAAACTATTTACTGTCATCCCTTGCTCGCAAACTTATCGCATGATAGTGTGGGCGGATAATCGCAAGAAAAATAAAACAGGATAAGCATAATAATAAGCGAGTGAAAGAAAAGTAGCCCAAAAAATATGACAAAGTTGTAAAGGTTATAGTGCTAGACTATAAAACATTCATTGTTGTATTTATTGGGCTAATCCGGATAACTGAGTTTATAAAATAATTGAATTATGTATTTGTATATTTTGGCATTTACCAATTATTATAGATTAACATAAATTAATGTTGATTAGAACTAATTGTTTGGAAATACTTAATAGAAAACGACAACGATATACTATCATACTTCGCTCGAAAACTTATCCCATGATAGTGTGGGCGGATTATAGCAAGAAAAATGAAAGAATATAAATATAATAATAAGCGAGTAAGAAAAATAGGCAAAAAATATAATCAAATATAAAGTTGCAAATGTTATAATGCAAGACTATAAAATATTCTTTGTTGTATTGGAGTAATTGAATATTTTGCCCTTTGCCTTGAAATATAATAATGTTGATTAGAACCATCTGATAGGGAATGCTTAACAGAAAACTCTTTGTTTTTCCGACTTCATTGAGCTAATCCCAATAATTGAGTGGACAGAAAAAAATAGTCAATTATGTGAAAGCAACCCATTGGTAATTACATTTTTACACCCTCTGTCGATTATTAACGTCTGAAATAAATGAATGCAAATGAAAACTACCTGTTAAGGTTCACCTAATAGAAAAGCATTCGTTTTTCCGGCGAGCGTCAACACTCACTCACAAACGTGATTTTCGCTACTTTTGCAAGTGGGCGGCGCGCATAAATATGAAAAGAAACTGTCTAACAAATGATATTTCAAAAACATAAAAGATTTTCGGAACGAAATCATATATTACATCAATGGAATACCAATGAGAGAAAAAAACCCATTTCATTTCCTATTAGTATTACGAAAAAAATAAGACGAAGAACGTGTTTGGTTCTCAATTTTATTTTTCTCCCTTTTTTTCGTATTTACTCTATATTAAATTTAACAAATTGCACATCATTTACATCGTAAGCGCGCGTTACGACATGCGTTGCACCTGGCATAATCATTCCTAGTTAAACATTACATTTGCTCACAATTCACAATTCTTTCAAAATATTATCTATAGTTAATAATTATTTGCTCAATTCTATAATATTATTTAAGAATATCTCTATTATAAATGATCAATTTCATAGAATCATCATTATCTGTTGCAAATGCGTTACAACAATGTTGCACCTAGCATAATCATTAGGTAGCAGTTAAAAATGATTTGATTCAAATTATTGCCGATTGGGGTGGCACGCGATAATTGTTGCAATAAAATTTACATCGTGCAGAAGGTTAACCGATATAAGGATTACATTTAACATTTCTGCTAACTTAATATTTGTAGTAGAAATTTGTAAGGTAATGACGCATGCATGGAACGGTCAATATTGCTAACTTACATGTTAAGTGTTTTGAAGCGCTGGTGCGAGGCCCCGGGCAATCAAACGTCAGCATTTCAACAAAAAAATATATATTTCTTCAATCACCGATTTTGTGTTTTGAGCGTACAATGTATCTCTTAGAAAATATTTATTATGAAACAAGAAAAAAAATATGTTTTTAATTAAATCTAAACTATTTTACTAGAAACATCATCATCATCGGGTTGCAAATCATACAACATTATAGTTTCCTCTCCTCCTCGCATGTACTAGAGCACTACTGCAGCAAACTTTTGCAATTTTTGCAAACGATAAATATCATAAAATCGAATAAAGTCACAAAGTTTCGTATTGCGCTCGCCGGCGCGCGCTCTTTTTCTCTCTCCTCCACCACCTCCACCTCTTTTTTCCATTGCACAAAATTTATGATATTTTGTATCTTCCTTGCACAAATAATTCCTAATCAATATTGTATGACAAGCGAACGGTGGAATTTTCAACTCGCGAGAGGAAAATTATGCGCGCACTATT
>JARJDW010009655.1:0-28152 GCA_030264715.1 Adinopsis sp. GC000173
ACAAAAAGTTGTAAAAATGTTCCAAAAAGTTGCAAAAACCACGTTAAATGTTACATATTATGCAAGTCGTTAACTTATCAGATTAGCCATTTTATTATTCTGTTATTTTCAATTGCCAGACAATAAATCAATCAATCATCCCAAAAATAAAAATCCATTTCGCTTGTTTTTTTTGCAAGATACTATGAAATATCACGCACAAATAGTGCCGCGGCTTAAATTTTTTCGCATTACCGATATATTATTACATTGAGTGGAGTAAAAGTCGTGCCAAATGTTGTGACTTGTGCAAGCAACAAGGGTTTTCCTTTTCACTGCGCGCTCGCGCTGCAAAAAGCGATTCAGATATCGACAGGTTCATGAGAACATACCTTTCATGGGCTTGAATCCATTTAACCTTTGTAATGTAATCCAGAACGATGGTCTTTGTTTGTATGTCTATGCATTTCCACACACACAACAACAACAACATGTACATACTACATAGTATATGTAGTCGATAATTCAATAATTCTAATTAACTTACTTATAAAACGTGCAAATTTATAAAGTTAATGCCTTTTGTTAAGTTAGCAATTCTGAAAAATTGTTTAATTAGCGTAGAAGAAAACATCATGCGCAATTTGACAAATAATGTTGAAGGGTGTGTTGCAATCTTCTTGTTGTAGTTGTAATTTATCTACAACAATGCATAATATCATATTTTCTAAAGCAAACACAATTGATTTCAATGATTGACGTTTGAAGGCTGTTTCTTACTTGTTACTCCGCTTCTTTTTCCTCAAGTAATAAATTAATTGTTCTCAATCATAAATTGATTTAATAAATAATAAATATATGCTTAATTGCTACACCTCAGGAATGAATGGTAATTAACACTTTGCGTAAAGTTGAATTTAATTTTGCAAATTACAACATTGGCACGTTATTGCGCCTAGATAACATTTCAATCTTTGACTGCGACTACTAAATACAGTGACAGCACTTTTATTTATTTGTATTTTGAATTGTTTTTATCACAAATTGATTTAATAATTACGTTATTGCGCCTAGTAGAGTTTGAGATAACATTTCAATCGTTGACTTGACTACTAAATACAGTGTCTATATACTAAATGTATTTATTTTCTTAATTATAGTGCCTTAATATGGTTTATTCAATTGATTGCCATCATTTAATGGAATCATTTCGTGTTATTTCCGTATGAAGAATTTCATTCGCTTGACAATTTTGGTAAGTTATTCTTTAATAGTATTCAAGCATTTGCAAATGTGCAATGAAAATTCCTGGCGCATGTTTACAATACAAGTAGCAAATATCATCACTTGGAATTAATTTCAAAACAGATACATTCAACATCATCCTCCTTAATGCTTGTTCTAGCTGTAATAGAAGAATAAGTTAATAAAATTTATCCAATCATTTTTTATGAAAATTCCTAGCGCGTGTTTACAACACGAGTAGCAAATATCATCGCTGAATTAATTTCAAATGCAACATCCTCCTTAACGTTGTTAATCACATTCTATTGTAAAAGAATAAGTTAATAAAATTTATCCAATCGTATTTTTTATGTGTGGCAACAAGCCTTTGTTTAACCAATACCGATTTTATATTATGCCTTTCAAAAATATATATATAAGTTATGTTTTATGAAGAAAGTCGTCGCATGCAACCGCACAAATTTGAAGGATAATAGATAAATTACATGCTAACTATAAGAAGAAGAAGAAGATTTGTTACTCTGCCAATAAATAATAAAGTATCATGCTTTAAATTCAAGTTGAAGTAATGGCAAAAAAATTCAATAACTCATAAAATTAAAATATTTAACGATGCTTGACGTATTGTTACCATTGTGGCTAAAATTAAATTAAATATTTTTTATTGCGAAATAAAAATAAATGTTAAATGAGAAAATTTTATATAGACAGCAGTTTTTTAATAATATTTTTCTGTGCGTTTCTTTATACTTTTTACAATACAAATAATTTTCAGCACAATTTGTTGTAAAATGAAACGTTAAACAAGTAAATTATCTTGCAATGCTTTAATTGCAGCGCTTTAACTGCGATTTTGACATTATTATCGGATAATTATCAGTTAATTAATCAATCAATCCACAAACGAAAAATTATTGATAGAAGAATACTTTAACATTCATGCTAAATCCATTTGATGTCTTTATAAGTAGTCATTAATTAATTAAACGATCAATAGAATTTACCATTAATAGTGCGTATTGATTCATTGCAACAACAGTTCGCAAACAAATAATTTGATAAGTTTTGAATTGTTTATGCCAAGCACGAGCAGCGCCTGAATACCAAATCATCATTTAGGATGGATAGATGTTCATTCTGACATTTAGCTGCTGCTGCAAGTTTAATTGCTTAAATGCTACCATATATGTTTTTCTTCATTCTGTTTCGTTAAATTAAAATTTCAAAATTTATTGCGCGCGCTCTACTAAATTGATTTAAGTGCGTGTGTGTGGATGACATTGCATTGCTATCGGCTGCATCATATGTTTTCGATTTATGATGATGATCATCGTCATCATCATCATCGAATCGATGCGAATAAGAAATTGGAAAAAAGGTGCGATTGCGTAATTTGATTTACTGTAAGATAATGTACATTTTCGAATATGTACGTTAAAACATTTATAATTGGTTGGAAAAACTCTTCCTGTTTTGCATATATGGTGATTGCATTCTATATTTAAACAGTGGCGTAACGACAACTAATTATACACACACTACAATTATTACCAATTGATATAATTTTTAATTAAACACTACGCTAATAGGATTTTAATAATGATGATAATTTTATTTAATATGGTTTAATTGTTACATTATGCAATATCGATTAATCTAATAATAAAATGTACGTGGGCGGTCGGAAAAGTCTCTTTATTTTATTTTATAACAAATTGTGCTGAAAATTATTATTCCTCTGCTATAATGTGTATAATTATGTAACGTTGCAGCAAATTAATTTTTATTTATCTTAATTTGCGTGCAATTAAATATAATATTAATTAAAAATTTAGGTTATTGATTTGAATATTAAGTCCATAACATGGAATTTTAATACTCAGCATACTCATTAGCTGCTTTGATGCAATTTTCCATTTAATAAAAATTAATAACATAATTAAAAATTGTTGTAATGTAATGTAATGCATTTTATCTCACGTCTGCGTTCTCAAACATTTTGAATTTTAATTGAAAATGCTTATAAATAATCGACTCGTTGCGAATCCATTACTACAATATTGCAAACAGATATACAATGGTCGTATGATAAGTCACCGAGTTTCGTAATCATATTTTGCTGTATTTGTAATGCATTTTACAACTTTTTTGTAGTTTTTGTTGATTTTTGTCGGTTTTTGCATTAATCATCATCTTTTAATTGGGAAAGTAGAAAACTTATCAGACAACTCATTTAATCGCCGATTTGGACCACTTTAAATACTAATAGAAAGCTGTAAATTGGCTCGATTATTATTTTTACACATCCCTACGAAACGCCATAGTTAGATTTGCAAAATTCGAAAAAAAGTTAAAAAAAATTTTTTCGAGCGAAAAAACGGCAAGGGGTTAACTTTACGATTTTCATGTTTTTCGACAAAAAATCAATTTTGCTCAAACTTTACACTAAGCAGTATTTTTGGATTCTAAAACGAATGGCGTGAACCGCAGGTCCGTATCTCGCATAGAAAAAAAGTTATGGCCGATTATTTGGTAAAGAATGGGGTTTTCCGACCTTTTCACCACTTCAATGCCGGAAATCGATGTAAAAACAATTTTCACATTAACTACATATGTTTAAACAATTAATTTTAATTCATTTCAACGTTAAATAACGAAAAAAAAACAGTTAAAACGTGTTTTGTAACTGTGACGTCACAGGTAGACCTATAATATACGATTAATCGCCTATTTGGACCATTTTAAATAGTAGTAGCAGGCTGCAAATGAGCTCGATTACTATTATTAGGCATCCCTACGAGAAGGCATGCTTAGATGCGCAAAACTCAAAAAAAAAATTTCGAGCGAAAAAATGGCAAGAGAATCTTACGATTTTCGCTTTTTTGACGAAAAATCGATTTTGTTCAAATTTTGTACTAAAGTGTATTTTTGCATTTTAAAACGAATAGCGCTAACCGCAGCTTCGTATTTCGCATAGAAGAAAAGTTATGGCCGATTTTAAGGTGAAAATGCAGTTTTTCTCAATTTTCCATCGCATTTTGATGAAAGTGTGCAGTTTTTATGGCGGAAATCAACGTGAAAAATTATTCTACATTGATTACATGTTATTAAACGCTCAAAAGCTTAAAAAAGCAGCAAAATTATAAAAATAGTTAGAAACTTATCAGACCATCCACGTAATATATATGTAATTTTAACAGCTGGAGACTTTTCTTCATACTTTTTAGCCAGCTAAACAATATTGAAATATGATAAACATTTTAAAAAAGAGAATGTCGGTTTGGATTGGATTGATATAAATTAAAGATTATTTATGTAACATTATCATCAATAAAACGTGTTGAAATTTATATATATTTATATATAAAATAAAATTGGAACGCATTTTTGCTTCTTAGCGAATGATTTGTACAAGATTTTCAATATTAATTGTATCATTGCATCATAATCATAATAATATCGTGTGCATATTATCATCATCTAGCAACTAGTTAGTTAGTAAGGTAGCATTTAGATTAGATGTCATTGCAATTACAATTTTATGCAAAAACTCAATTAGAATTGTGTTACACATCTTGCCTCCGATGCGATAAGAAGAACATGATTGTGTGGTTTATTGCCATTAGATTGGTGGTTTATGTGTGCGTCGCAGTGAATAAGAGCAATAACCATGTCCTAGTTAGAGACTCCAACTAAGAAAAGATGAGCATTAAGCAATTATTGTTACAATTAGGTCGTATATTTTATTATGCGTTATCTGCAATTTGTGTGTTGGTTGCTTGCTTGGTATCAACTGAGTTTTATTTAACTGATTTGCAAATAATCAAGCCGTTTATATTTTGTACTTTTCAATACAACCTGTAGAATGTGATTTAATAAGTGAACTCTGTGCGTGTTAAAACTATTTTATGTGTGATTAAAACAATTGAAATTTGTAATTCCTTGCCTTGCATAAACTATACAATTGCAACAAAACGATGAATATAAAATGTATCTTTTGTAAATTTCACAAAATGGTACAAATTATTTCACTTTTATTTGGTGTGAATTTACTAGTGTTGATAAAAATGCAAGTGGCTTTCAATACAGGGGGGAGTACTGGTGTTATACATCGTACCACGTCTTGTTCTTTGTCATTATGCGAAATAATTGAGATCTAGCAAAATATTTTAAATTAACTTATCATATTTGGTTCATAAATTTGAATTAAATCCGATGGTCACCAAAATATTGAACAAAAAGTTAGTTTTAATTCAGTATAGAATCAAATCATTGTATGCCACCTGTAATAACAAAGTGAATGTATTAGAACTGCTCAATAAACATATTGCATTACTACAAAATTTATGTTGAAATTTGAACAATTCTATCTGTTGGAGAATAGCTACATTAAGCTAGCGTGGTACATTTGGTTGCATAGCAATTTAACGGTATTTTTGCTAGAAAATATAAATATTAATCTTGAACTTGCCATTAATCAATAACAAAGTGAATGTATAATAAACATTGCAGTTCTACAAAATTTATGTATTGAAAATTGAGCATCTTTTTCTGTTCGATCTCTCTGAGAATAGCTGCATTAAAATAGCGTTGTACTTTTGGTTACATAGCAATTGAAGAACATTATGAGCATTATTAATCTTGACCTCGCACATTATTTAATTAAATATTGTATTTTTTATTCTGAGAAAATACATATTACAATGTACATATAATGGATTTTTGCAAGTCAATTATTAGCGATTGCAAAATAATATTTAGGATAGTTTCATCACATATTCTTAATTAACAAAAATTTATTAAAATTATTAATAATAAACTTGATCTAATTTTTTTAAAAAACGTATAATTGGCGTGACTTGCAGCTTTATCGAATTTCAAACAATTAATTAAAATACCTTTTAAATTCATTAGGATTTTGCAGAATTCTGTAGAGAAAAGAGTGATTTTGTTGTTAACAATTAGGCATTTTCTTGGTAAAACTTTCTAAGTAATGTTTAAACTAATGAACAAACAGACAATTCATTAACAGCGATCCAATTAAATTTTAATCGAATAACATTACCCAAAAAGTGTAATTAAATAGATTATAATTAGAGCAATACTATAAAATAATTGAAATAAAAAAGCAAATCAAAAGAAAAAATTAAATGGGCATTAGTAAAATTTCTACAAAGACATTGCTTTTCTAAACGAATTTTTGTTACGTCAAATATTTTTGATATACTTCAAATATTCGGTCATTACCTAGAAGTTCAGAAAAGCGTATTGAAAAGAAATTGCATGGTATGAAGAAAATGGACTTTTAGTGCAACAGAAGGTGTTTTAAGAATTTCTCACTTTCTGCTTCAATATACAATAATATATAAATGCTATAAATGTTTAAAAACTGTTTTTAAATCGGATATTGCATAAAGAGCGCAGATAATTCTATTAAATTAATTTTTTTGCGGTTCCAAAGTCTTTATAAATTTTACACACTCATTGCATTTATATACCTATTGTATAATTTCAATAGAAAGTGATCCGTTTTATTAATAATCGAATTTTCCACAAAATATCATTATGTGTAGTTATGCAATTTGATATTGTTTATCATATATAATTTTTTAATACCACCTTGCAATAATAATTAAGATGAATGTGCTTGATTAATTATAAACATTTAATTTATTTATAATCAACTTGTTTATGTTTATGTTTATATTTATGTGGCTGAGTTAAATAATAACAATTTATTATTCTTATTTGATTAATGGACAATGCAAAAGTACCAAACCACATACTGGCACATTTCATCTATTAAATACCTACGGCCTTCATTTAATCTTTAAACCAAATATGTTTAAAATGTTATATAATCAATAATTGTATTCAAAGAAATTATTTATAAACGCATTATTTGCCAAAAATGTTATACGCACATAGTCGTTACAGAAGGTATTTTGTAATTGCAGCCATGCGGTTATAAGCAATTTGTAACTTTTAACTTAATTTTACCACAATCAATTTCTTATCTATAATATTATACTTATATTTCAAAATGAAATAAACGTTTGTATAACACTCATTTTATATAATTTATTAAAGTTATTATAGATAATGCAGCGTGTTGTAACACAAAAACTGCTAAAAATATATTTCGAATATTGTATCAAATATGTGCAAAATATTTCAGGGTCAGCAATAATGTATTTACATACGATAAACGTTCTTCATTGTAGGTACATAGTTCATCAAAACTACAAAAATATTCTAATCATATTTTCGTAAGTATCACCTCTTAACCTATTCTAAATTAATTGCACACTGGTGTTCTTTAACTTCATTCTATCCACTCAAATATTATTATTTATTACTCTACTTACATGTATTATAATAAACGTAGTCCCAATTATAATTAATTTATTAATAAAATAAATGTTAAATATTATATGTATTTGCAATTAAAATAATAGCTTGTTTATGTAATATTTGAATGCATTTGATAAAAAAAACTACGATGTCATCTCTATTAAAAAAATGTGCGTTATTTTAGCAGCATTTATCAATGATCATAAATAAATTCTAATAACTACTGTCATACATTTTATGATCTTCATCGAGGAATGATTTTCATTTTTTTTTAATACTTATTTATTTACCGTAGGCATAAAATATTCTAGAAATAGAATCAAATAATATCTATTGTACATTATTTTTTAATATTTGCATGAAAATTTAACTAATAATTTAATATATATTTTATTTAACATGAAAATATTGTTTTATGCAAGGTTGTGGTCGTGGCTTGCAATAACAATATTTAAAATACAATAACGAATAATACATAAAAATCAATCAATGACAATTAACAATTATATGTATGGGATAAATATTGTCTTGGCTCTTTTAATTATAAAAACTCGACGCGATATAAAACCACAATCCATAAATTTTTCTCGAACAACGTGAATCCAACGTTTTTATTAATTTTTTTACAATTATATTTAAAATACAATAATTCGATTTTGTGTTGTTAATGTTTTAAGTATAAACTTTAATTCGTGTTCTGTATAATAAGCTGGTGGCTGGCAATTAGGAGCGCGTGTCTATCCGACCTTAAATTTAATTACCTACACACTTTTATATTTATTTATTTGTATAGAAAAATCGCTGCTTTATTTATTATTGGCACACTTGCACAGGTGAAATGAATTAATTCTTCCAAAAGCAAAAATTTTGCAATCTCGTTCCATTATAATCAACTAATTATTAATGACAAAAATGGCATCGGTATACCAAATTTGTGTTGTGGCATTCAATCGCGTGTATGTGCGTTTTTTATTTGTAATCGGTGACATGAACCAATCATTAGTTATGTATTATTCGATATAAAATAGGCTTTAATTTCGGTGATTAATAGATTGCTTTCTAGCCAATACCAATCAATCGCAGACCTTTTGGAAGGTTATAATATTGTATTATATTAGATTATCTTAATTAATTGATATGCAATAGTGAATTTAACTGTTGAAATCGATAATTTGGTAAAT
The DNA here is from genome assembly GCA_030264715.1 of Adinopsis sp. GC000173. Lineage (NCBI taxonomy): Eukaryota > Metazoa > Arthropoda > Insecta > Coleoptera > Staphylinidae > Adinopsis > Adinopsis sp. GC000173. Next base: position 8,760 of record JARJDW010009655.1, read on the forward strand.
TTGTTTATTATATTGTGCGTGCATAGAAAGTATTTATCAATCATTTCATTGAAAACGGTGATTTACAATCATTTTGCCAATGACACAATGCATTTTGTTAACGTTTATTTGATGATTATTCGCTGACTCCTACTGTCGCGATTTATCTCATCATAAAATAAATATTTATTAATATATATGAAAAAATAAAAAATTAATAAAGAAGCTTTATGTAAGACGAATTGGAGTAAATTAAACCCAATAATAATGGTATAGGTATTGAGAGATGTTATAATTTTAATTTCAAAAGATATTTTGTGGTAGATTAAAGTGAAATGTTCTTTTATTACAAAATGTTGCGAAAAAATAATAAAATTTTAAACTTTGTGTAATCAGTGTCAAATGAGCACCAAATGAGCACCAATTTAGTACCAAATATGCACCAATTAAGCACCAAATAAGCACCAAATGAGCACCAGCGCCAACTGAGTATCAATTGAGTACCAATTGAGCACCAGCGCTAAATGAGCACCAAATGAGCACCAATGTCAAATGAGCACCAGCCCTAAATGAGCACCAATGTCAAATGAGCACCAGCCCCAAATGAGCACCAAATGAGCAAAAGCGTTAAATGAGCACCAGCACCACATTGCAATTTTATATTTGCACTTGACATTGTGTAAAGTCCTTGATATTAATTTATAATTCTTAATCGATTAGAATTAATTTCGCAAATTATATTCTAATTTTTGCAATTATTATATAGGAGTAATTTATAAAAAACATAAAATCCATAAACAACTACGTATATCAGTTTTTGTTATTATATTTCGATAACAACAGCAATTAGACGACGCTTAAATGAATAACATAAAAATTCTACTATCTAAAAATTAATCGCCAATAAAGATGTTAATGTGAATTTTGTCTCGACTTGCAAACAACCATTTATTTAATGTTTCTATAGCCAATTAATTGAGCACTATTTCAACGAATAATTGTTTGCTTATCTTGATTTTGCTGATTGTTTATTTCTAATTTATCTAAATACTAACTAATTTTTACAAATTGAATAGTTTCTACTTTGCATAATTATGCAAAATTGAGTTAATTGTTATGTTTTTTATTTTAATACAGTTCAATACTTAAAAAAAGCTTTCTAGTGTAGTATGAAAACAATAGAAATTTCTTCCTTACCGCGCGCTAAATTAAATTAAACTTGTCATTATTTTTTTTTGAAATTAAGTAAAATGTATATGTATGATTGATAAACTTTCATTTGTTGAAAGAATGGAAGTGAATAAGTTATTCACTTCAATAGTCAGCCTTATCAGAATCTTTACTTCCTTTAGTAGATAAATCACGTCACATCACATTGCAGTGGTGACATAGTTAAGTAAACACAAACGAACTATTATTATAACCATCATCTTGTTGTTAATTGACGAAACGTAAGTGTTTTTTAATTCTGTTTGCATTTTACAATTAAATAATTAATTAAAATTGACACATACGTATGTATTTAATTAGTATAATTAGTATCAGTAACTACAATATTCACACATTTGCCTAATAAATTCTTTGATTAACAATAATGACATATTGCAAGAAATTACCATATCAAATATGTAGTAGATTTATATCTTATGTACGTATTAAATGCATTTTCAAGGATGATGCTTTGCAATTATGTGTTAACACGATTATACACTTTTCTTACACACGAGGTATTTCCAAAAAACACACTACAATAATATTCTGCCACTGCTACATTTCATCATCATTAATGTAACGCTTGTTTTGTGTTTCACAAGCGTTATTCTAATCATATTCGTATGTACAATACATATTTTTATGCAGATTATCATTTATGATGACAAAAACCCGTTTTTGTTTTACTGCTTGCAGTTTTTAATTATATTTGCGTATGTGCCCACATAAGTGATGACACATTTTGAATATATTTTTTCTTGTACTTAATTTTTCTATCCAGCAACAGATAATTAGTATAGGAGAATTTGTAATCACTTTCTAAATAAATAATTATTGAATGAATACATATTTTTGGTTATTATTATTAATAAAGGACGTTATGCAATGAAAATTAGGCTGCGTTCCAAATTACAAACATGTGTTGTGGCGTATATTGTGGGTTAATTTAATAAACGTGCAAAAAAACTATTGCAGGAAATTTTATAACATCTTTTCGTCTTGCATTTATAATTTTAGGTAAATTTGCCGTATCTAATTGTGAGAAATGCAATTGTTCAGTAAAAATGCGTTTGCTTGTCTACGCTTTTACTTTTTTTTTCAAGTAATCACTCAAAACTACTAAAGATATTTTATACATTTGGTACACTACTGATAGATAATCTTAAAAAGTCAATAAAACTTCTTTGATAACAAAAATAATACTCAACTTAACATTTTATTTTCGAGAAATCACATTAAACAAAAAAAAAACTTTATTATGTTATGTTATATTTTTTTACAATAATGTATGTTTTAAGCCAAGTTTTATTTATATTAAATTATACTTTTACTTTTTTGTAATAAAATCAATCAAAGAAATTCATTCAATTGGCTTTCTCTAAAATTGCAATATATGAGAAAAAATGTGGTCGAAATTAAAGATGCATTATACGTACTCTAATCTTATTTAAATCGACGAATGTGAATTAACTAACGATCTAATAAGAAATAAGAAAACAAAACGAAAATAAATATATAACGATTGTATAATTTTTTCGACCGTCCTAAAAACCTCAAACGCTAAACATTTATTATATCTACCAAAATAGTATTTTTTTAAATAAATGCCTACCTATAATACATGGCTAGTCCAAAAAGAAAAAAAAATAGCTTGAGAAAGTGTGAAACTTATCAGACGCCACTCGCATATTTTATTTTCGTGAAAAATTATTTTTTTGCGTAAAATATTATAGGTAGTGTGTATAGACTAATGAATAGAAAAAAATGAAAGTTACCCAGTAGGATAATTATTTTATCTGAATTAATATTTCATGCATTGTTAGCGAAATTAATTAACGTGATTAAACTGTTACTTTTTTGTTTAAATATTATATTGACTAATACATGTAATTAATATTGTTCAAAAAATCATTTTGCAACACTTATCTAATGAATAAATAAATTTTAAAACATAAAAACATATATATTCGATATATTTAGAGAAATTTTATTATTGAAATGTCATGTTTTTATGAAACTATGATAATAATATGTATTTTTGCAATTGCGACCATATTAAAGCATTAATTACAATTTTGCAATAATAAAAATATGTTTGGAAGCAACAAACAACAATATATACTAAAATTTGTGTGTGTTTAAAAAAACGAATTGGAAATGTTAAGTAAGTAAATATTGCGTAATAAAATAAATGTTTAAAATTAGACGAATTGTAATAGTGTTGTTGCAAATATCTCATTAAAGTTATATTGTAAATATGGGTGATAATTTGCAGTGTGACCTTGCAACTTTAACACACACCAAAATAATTATAAAACTTGATTTTATTTAAACAGAAATTACGAAAATAATATAATTATTCTAACTGTACATTATTTATTTATAATTCTAACGACAATCATTGAATGGTTAAAAGACAAGACAAGATAATGAGATAATTGAGACATTCAGATTATTAATTGATTCAGTGCACTTTAACACACACCAGAATAATTATAAAACTTGATTTTATTTAAAAAGAAATTACGAAAATAATATAATTATTATAACTGTGCAATACTCATTTATAATTCCAACAAAGATCATCGAATAGTAAAAAGACAAGACAAGACAGTGAGGTAATTGAGACATGGAGATTATTAATTGATTCAGTGCACTTTAACACACACAAAAATAATTATAAAACTTGATTTTATTTAAATAGAAATTATAAAAATAATATATTTATTATAATTGTGCATTACTCATTTATAATTCTAACAAAGATTATCGAATAGTAAAAAAGACACAACAAGACAGTGAGGTAATTGAGACATTGAGATTATTAATTGATTCAATGCACATTAACACACACCAAAATAATTATAAAACTTGATTTTATTTAAACAGAAATTGCGAAAATAATATAATTATTATAACTGTAAATTATTCATTAATAATTCTAACAAAAATCATTGAATGGCAAAAAGTGCATATTTAATCGACAAGACAATTAAGTAGTTGAGACATTGAGATTATTAATTGATTCACTGCACTATATCTATATCATAATACCTCACGACATATAAATAGAGAAACAGTAGCAGTTGTCGGTTACACTAATTTACATAAAAAAATTAATCGCTCGATTGGTTGTGCTTACATTTACATAAATTATATTAGTAAAGTTCATTCATTGAGTTGTACTGTTACAGAAAGAAAAAGGCGTTCTTAGTTAACTATCCCATTAGCTACTAATACATTTATTTGATCATTATAATTAAGCATTAAGTATAATATCACTTTCTTCGATCATTTACTTATATATATCTCTCTCTTTCATTTCTTCAAACAATCATTAATGTTGTTAAAAAAATAGTGCGATTAAATATCATGCTCAGATTACAATGCGCATCATAAATATAATTTTATATGGTGTATCGATAAAAAAGCATTTTATTAATTAAACCGAAACCAGTTCAACGATTCCAACAACGGGCATTGCGTTTTTCAATTTAATAGTGCATATAATATATATTAGATAATTCATGCGTTTATTGACATTAACAAAAATATATTATTAATGTAATAACAATCATTAATTTACTTACCAATTCAATCAGAAAATTATGTTTTTGTATAGCGTGGTGTTAAAATAGTTGTTAATGGTGCGATTCCCATTTTTATTCGACAGTAACCATCAAACAATGCGTGATTATTGTTGTAAATTAATTTAATGGTAATTAACAATTTAATTCTCCGCAAAATGACATTGTCATGAGCAAGTACTTGAAAAAATATATAATAAATTCATGTACCAAAAAATATTGGTTTGACTTTCTCCTCCTGTGTATGATGTTAAGTGTTGTAATTTTTTTTTTATTTGTAACTTTCGCTCCTACAGAGTAAATTATTTATATGACAAAAAATGCGTGATTGAATCATCTTCGTACGATGTAGTGTTGAAAAAACGTATTACTACTACACTAATGTTCTGTGTAAATTGCTCAACAACTTCCACGTTATTAAAACTGCTAAATTTGTTGTAATTTTGTCGATTCATCAACAACATTGTGCAATCAAGATCGATCGATTGTAGATCATTACCAGCGGTGCAATTACATTAGCATGCATTTTGTGTAAGGTGTGCATTGTATCTACATGTTGTTTTGGGTGAAAAACTTGTGCTGTGGTGGTAGTGTGGTTGGCATTGGTTTCACAATTGCGTAATTTGCTCGAAAACTTTGTGCACGGTGCAGCACACACCAGCAACACACCACTCTTGTTTGTTGTCAAAATTCATTACATCGTCATTGCGTTCGCAGCACGCCGCTTTATAACTACACAACTAATTCGTTTTCGGTATAGTTTAGTTGCGAATCGGCTTAGCATCGAATTGGACGTGAATGATGTCGCAGACCGAGATACAAGGATGGTACGCCGGCAAGAATATTTTTATAACCGGTGGTACGGGGTTTATGGGCAAAGTGCTCGTCGAGAAATTGTTGAGGGATGTGCCGCAAATTGGTGATATTTACTTGCTGCTACGTCCGAAAAAAGGCTTGGAACCACAAAAGCGTATACAACTCATACAAAAATTACCGGTAAGTTCAATATTCCTTTAAATTAATTATCACATTTATTTTTTATATTATAGATTTTTGACAGAGTGAATAAAATGAATTCAAAGCTGTTTGATAAGGTTAAAATCGTTGAAGGAACACTAACTGATGATAATCTTGGGTTGTCCAAAGAGAATATCGAATTGCTGCAAAATAATGTGCATATCGTCTATCACATGGCTGCGAATTTGAAGATGGAAGCGCCGCTTAAAGAAGCTGTTACAATCAACACGATTGGAACGAAGCAAATTCTAGACATGTGCAAGTCGATGAAACACTTGCAAGTAAGTACTTACTTGAATTGTTTATACAATAATAATAATTAATCAAATTTTAGTGTTTCTTGTATTTGTCCACCGCATTCTGCAATTGTGATATTGAACATATGGAGGAGAAATTGTACAAACCGCATGATGATCCGTATGAAATTATGAAATACGTGCAAGAAACCGACGAGGATATTATTAATGCTGAGCAAAAGAAGTAACTATTTTGTGTGCATTTCAAATAAGTGTCTGATAATTTAAAAAAGGAAAAGAATTTGTCGGTACACCAAGTGATAGCGACCATACTCAACAAAGTTTTAAGTGTCTGATATTTTCCGATAAGTATTTAAAAACTCAAATCATCGCGGAACTGGCGAGACGAGTTATGAGCGTAATTGACAAACAGATAATTAATGTTGATAAATATGCAAATAAAAATTATTGCGCGCAATTTATGATGACTAGAATGACTGCATTCTAAAAGTAACCCTTGTAATAACGAATAAACTGGTGAGTCATTTCAGTAATAAAATAACTAAGTGCTAAATTAAGATTTTCGAAAAGCATATAAATGGACGATGTAATAATGGTTGCACTAAAAGTTTCCGTTGCAAATGATGCGATTTATTATTAGTTTTAGGACCCTCGTATACAAAATTTACCGTATTTTTAAGAAATATTATCTTTGTATCCATCAAAAATCTTATTCTGATGTCTTAGTTAAATATGAATACACTTATTATCAATTCTGCATCAAAATTTGATAATTTGAGAGTATCCCATATGATAGGACACCCGTTTTAATTCTCCATAGAGAGTATTACAAACATCGAATGAATGAGGAAGGGTAGACCCGATCCAGGTCATTCTCTTTTTGAACTATCCGACACTTTTTTGCAATCATATCACAGCATCTAAAATGTAATACATACCAATAATTTTATTTTTTAATTTAGGATAATTCAACCGCATCCGAACTGTTACACATACACCAAACGCCTATCCGAATGGTTAGTAAAAGACTACCAAGAATATTTTCCGGTGGCAATTGCTCGACCGTCGATTGTAATCCCAGCGGTTAAAGAACCGATGCCAGGCTGGGTGGATTCTCTCAACGGTCCAATGGGCATTCTTGCAGCAGGTGGCAAAGGCGTTTTGCGTTCGATGCTGGGAAATCGTGATAATCCGGCGCGTGTGGTTCCCGTTGATATTGCAATTAACTATCTTATCATTCAAGCGTTTATTGTCGGCAGCCAAAAGTGATATAATAATATAATTGCAATAACAAATAATAGTTTGATTGTTTTAGAAAAAGTTTAATGGTGTTCAATATTACAATTCCACCCGAAGTAGTATCAATGACATGGGGTGAAATTGTCGATTTAGGAAAGGAAGTTGTGAAGGATTATCCATACGAGTGGACGGTTTGGTATCCGGGCGGATTTATGCATTTAAGTTTTATCTTACATTGGATCATCACCATTCTCTTCCAATGGATTCCGGCTTTGTTCTTAGATATGCTTATATATCTAGTAAGAAGAGAGACAATGTAATTAGTAAAATAATTTCAAATAATATTAGCTAAAAATCTAAATCAAAATATATTTTGAACACCAATTTTCTAAATGCTGGGTTTGTTTATTGAGAAGTAGGCAAGAGCTAAAAAAATCCAACTTTGAATTTGCAAACATCGAAATTAAGTTCATTCCCAATAAACAAATCCAGAACTTAGAAAATTAGTGTAAAACAATTTCTTCAGCACTAAATCAGTATTGTATGTAAATTTAATTTTAGTTTAATCAAAATTCAAAAACGATTATATCATGGAACTAAAGTATTGCACTACTTCACGAAAAGGGATTGGGATTTCGATACGAAGGTATTAGTAAAAAGTTGTAGATCGTTACCGGAAAAAGACCAAGAAATATTTTATACAATTGATATTGAATACAACATACCAGATTTCTTTAAAACGGCGTTATTAGGTACAAAGCAGTACTGTTTTAAGGAAAACATGAAAAACTTACCATACCTGCGGATGCACATGAAAATGTAAGTGATAGCTCACTTTATAAATTTATTGATTGATATTTTAACTTTGAGAAATTATTCATTTTTAGCCTCTACATATTGCATTACGTTTGTTTTATATATTTCTGGTTCTATCTCGCCAAATTCTTCCTAAGCTGTCTAGGATATAATTTTTAATTTAATATTAAGTATTGTTTATATTTATAGCTCTTAATTTTGTGGGAATTTATTTATCACTGTTTTAACTGTATGTATGCAAATTTCCATAATTTGTTTCTTGTTATATATTATGTTTTACACTTTAAATGAATAAAAGGAAGAAATGTTTAAAGTACTATCGCGGTTTTGACTAAAGATTGTTTCATTAAAATTTTGGACCACTTTAAAGAGTAAGAGAAAGCTGTAGATTAGCATTATTACTATTACTAGGCGTTACTACGAGATGCCATAGTTGGATTTGCAAAAATCAAAAAAACGTTTAAAAAAAGTTACGATTTTCGCGATTTTCGACGGAAAATCGTTTTCGCTTAAACTTTGTACAAGAGAGTATTTTTGCATTCTAAAACGAATGGCGTGAACCTCAGGTGCGTATCTCGCATAGAAAAAAAGTTATGTACGATTTTATGGTGCAATATGCAGTTTTTCCCAATTTTCCAGCACTTTATGAAGAAAATGTGCAGTTTTTATGTCGAAAATCGATCTAGAAACAATTTTTACATCTACTGCATGTGTTTAAATGATCAATTTTAATTAATTTTAACGTCAAATGTACGAAAAATACCAGTTAAAAACGTGTTGCAGATGTAACGTCACAGGTAGACCCGTCATATACGATTAATTGCCGTTGTGGACCACTTTAAATAGTAGTGGCAAGCTGTAAACGGGCTCAATTACTATTATTAGGCATCCCTACAAGATGACATGCTTAGATGTGCAGATATCGGAAAAAAAAATTTTGACGAAAAAAACGGTAAGGTTAACCCCTTACGATTTTTGCGTTTTTCGACAAAAAATCGATTTTGTTCAAACTTTGCACTAAGGAGTATTTTTACATTCTATAACGAATGGCGAGGTCCGCAGCCTCGCATCTCGAATAAAAAAAAGTTATGGTCGATTTTATGGTGGAAAATGAAGTTTTCCCGAATTTTCCACCAGTTTTTAATGAAAATGTGCAGTTTTTATGCCGGAAATGGATGTAAAAACAATTTTTACATCGACTACATGTCTTTAAACGATAAATTTTATTAAATTTCAACGTCAAATAAGACAAATATACGAAAAAAAACAGTTAAAAATGTTTTGCAGCTGTGACGTCACATGTAGACCTCTAATATACAACTAATCGCGTATTTTGATCACTTTAAATAATGGTAGCAGGCTGTAAATGGTCTCAATTACTATTATTAGACATCCCGACGAGATGCCAAGCTTGGAAGTGGAAAAATCAAAAAAAAAAAAAAATTTAACCAAAAAAGCGCTAAGGTTAACTAACCCCTTACGATTTTTGCAGTTACAGCCGATTTTATGGTAAAAAATTTTGGTTTTCTCGATTTTCTCTCACTTCTTGATGCAAATATGCAGTTTTTATGGCGGAAATTGACATACATGTACAATACATGTCCTGAACCAAAGTTTTTCAAACTTTTGATAATTCCTCCATCCATCTGTATTTGAATAGCGCAACTTGTACCGTGTAATATGTATTGCCTACATATTGTATCTAGCTGACTCAGGCAAGCGATTTAGTATATGAAAAGTATTGCTTGATTAAAAATTGCGAAAAAATTACAAAGGATGAGGTAAAAACAAAGATAGAAAGCGTGAAATTTGCGAAAATTCTGTTCAGAAAGGTTAAAACCTATCAGACTAGACACGTAGTGTGAAACATCACATTACTATTATTTACTATAAATATTAGATTAGTAGCGGAAGTTTACGTTCGTGTTCATTTATTATAAAATACTATGTTTACTACTTTATTTATAAAAAAGTATTGTAGTATAGAGTAAACAAAAAAATCATAAATCATCAAATATTTTTATATGAAAATAATAATAAAAATCGAAGGAAGAATTTATTTATATCGCAATATCTCAACAAGTCAGACCGCGATCCTATTTTCTGCTAAAACATCTTACTGATATACATATATCTAAAAAATACAATAATTCTTTTTAATAAAATGTATGGACGTGTATTTGTATTGATGGATTTTTTTACTGTAGACGTTAAAAAATAGCGCTCAGGATATTAATAACTGATATAGGAACAAATCTAGTAAAGCAAACACAACAAAGAAAAATATTGTTCGTTTTTCTGGAGCTTCCCATTAATATCGTTATACTGTATATGTATAAAAAAGAAAACAAATAGAAAAATGGGTTTATTCATGTAGTAGTTGGTTATTGTAATTTAAACATTTCACTTTTAAATACAATGATTAATATATTTAATGGTACAAAAACAAAGGAAACTACATATCACAATGGGATGAAAGTATTTTGCTTCATTTTGATGAAAAAAGAAAAAATATCAGTGGCAGCACTCTTTATTATTTACGTTTCACACACACATAGAATTTGTTAACACTTTTCCAAAAATAATTAATGCATTCTTTATCAAATCTACGTTACTTGACCAAATCCATGTGTTCACCCTGTTATTCATAAGGTGCCCACAACCTGGCATACCGTTTCGGTATAGCGCATGCCTATACCAAATTCAAAACAAGTGATAAATTTGGTATTGGTATGTGATATGCCGAAACGGTATGCCAGTGTCCGGGCACCTACATTTCAGCAGCGCACCAATGATATTTTTTGCTGAGCATTATAATTACATATACAATTATTATAAAACAACATTCAACAATCGATTAATATCATATTTATATAATATATATATCTATTTTTATATCAGGTATAACAATTTTAAATAAATAATTATTACAGTAAAAAATACTAAGTACACAACTATTTAAATAATCTATTATATGTATATAAAATTATAACTTCACAGAATATTTACATATAGTTTTACATTTAAGTGGGATCGGGGAAGGGGACATTAAGTACATATAAAACATATTTTTATACTTGTATTGCAACCAAATTCAGTACGAACTAATATTAATAAAGACGCAAGTAAGGTTGCCAACTATATTTTTTTAAAGGAGAACAAAACGATTTTATTTTATTAATTTTTATTTTTTAAGTAGACTATTCTTAATTTTCTTGGAAATGTTAGAAAAAGTGTAAAAAAAGAGGACAGTTAGCAACCCCCAATGCAGGTGACCGACTAAAATTTGAGTAAAAGTTATAATAATACTTTTTATTTGTTTATTAAGATGAAGATTTAAAAAAGTCACCTTTTTGTGGATTTTTTATCTGCAGTTGAAAAAATAACGTATGAATTTATGTATTATGAGAGTCAAAAAAAGTTTTAAAATGATTTTTTTTGTCTAAAGATGAATTTTTCATTGATTTATAAATTTGCTCTTGAGTGAAAATTTATAGTCAATAAGTATAAAAATGTTTTCATCATCTAAGAGAATGTGGAGGGTTCTTTACATGTATAAACAATAAAAATATTTCTTTATCTTCATTCTTATTTCTATATATTCCATCATCATTCTTTTTAATCCAATCACAATTCTTGATACGCTTAGCTTTCAACTTTTCTTTAAAGTAATAAATATATGTTTCGCTCTTTTTCTTTCTCATTGATTTAAAACATTCTAAATAAGTATTAAAAACTTTTTAACAAAACAAAAATAAATAAAGAAATATTGAGAGAGTGACGAAAAAGACAAACGAATAACGAAGAGATAAAATAGCATTTCTTGTTGATGCGTTTTTATCTCACAGATATGCGTTAGCATCCGCATATATTCCAACTCCAACACAATTCCGTTTTTTCACATTTTTATTGTTACAACATGACTAGACTACCGAAATGGCAACTTTGTGTGAGTTATGAAGATTCGGCTGTAGTCTGATGGTGTGTCGGAGCGAGGCGGCCGACGCTGACCGGCGCGATGAATGTGTGAGCGATGTCGTTACCGTTCCCGTCGAATCCGCACTACCATAGCCCAGACAATGCCCTTGGTCGCCGGGAAAGCATAGCGAGAGACAGCCGGACATCCATGTGAATGGGAGCAGCTTTCTGCACGGATCGATTTTTAAATTTTTTAATAATGAACGGCATCTATATCAGAAATAGAGAGAAAAGATGTTCTGTTTTCATTTGAAGAATAAAAAATAAATGTATGTACAAAAGAAATAAGAAAACAAGAAGAATATTACCAACTAGTTTTATAGATAGATATAGAATGTAAGAGAGAAGCGGTAGTGTGCGAGATTAAAGTATAATATTATTGCTGTGTGTGTTAGTTTGAGGAAATTCGCTAGCAGCAAACATTGCTGCCTTTGTAAGGAATGAATTTCAAATGCAGAGACAAAATGGAAAGAAAGCAACTTTTAGGATTTCGTCTGTAATGCAAATAAATGTAGTGGTGGTCTTACCGCAAATTCCGGCATAGATGCGTCGAAAATAGACAATAGATGACGGGATTCGCCGCGGAATTGAGCGGTGCCAGACTCTGGATGAAGGTTGCGATTGCAATGTTCGTTTGCGTCTCTGGAATGTAGCCGTAAACTTGGAGCAGGTCGAAGACAATGTAAGGGCTCCAGCACAATACGAAAACTGTAATATTATCCAATTTAGTCCAATGAAATTTCAATTTGCATGTAGATACGCACCAAAAACAATAACAAAAGTCATTTTTACAGTCTTTATTTTGGCGCGGGGGATGATTCCACGTGAACTCGCACGGCGGCAATCGTGATCGTCTTGGAAGCGTGGTGGACGCTCTCTATGATCATCGCCTAATGAAATAAAAACGTATGATAAATTATTACGCGTTGTTTTTATTTTATTTTAACTTGTTGTAATTTTTTAATTGAGCTAGGATTACGATTAAGGTAGACACCGATAAATCTTGCTACACCGTAACTCCCTTTTCCAGTTAATCGTCTTGTTACTACATTGTACATTTTATCATCATCAAATAAGACATTCCTTATATTATTCTTCTGACCTTTAAGTCGTCAATTGTTTGCAATTTATTCCTTTTTATATGTTTTTATACCAGAAACCATTCTTTATCATTTTTTTCGTCGTCTATAAAACTATACATACATAAATATGTCATGATCATGTCGATCACCATTCTTATTTATTATGTCACTAGTCGTGGTGTGGCGCGGATGGAAAGAAGAGCGTTATTTTTTCTCTCTCTAATACTATACCAACATATACTATATTTTTGATAGCATCCAAATGACTATTATTCGGGACTTTTATATACTTTTACGGTTTGGGATAGTAATCGTAAAGTAGCAATGTAAATCATTCCCGAAACGTTCGAAATTTGCTCTTTTACGATGCCAGAATGGATGGATGGATGTAATGGAAAAACAATTGTGCGTACAAACATATTTTAACGGCATAAGCAAATTATTATCTTGTGCGATGTGAACCATATAGTAAAAAACAGCTTTTTCTTTTCTAATTTTCCTTCTTTTTTTCTCTCTCCCCTTCCATCATTCATAGAGAAAAATGCGAGAAATAAAGAGGAATGAGGGGAAATTGTTAGAGGATTCCCCTTGTTTCTCCATCGCCAACTCCTGTCCCTGCTTTTGCTCTCTTTTGCTCCGAAGAAGAAGAAAAGTTAGATTAAAAATGTTTCGTTCGCAAAGTGTCAACTGCACTTTTTCAGTCTGTAAACTTTTCCCGAACAAGTGTAATTTTAAATCTATTACGAAAACAAAGCAAATCTCATTGACACACGATGATATAAAGTTGCGAAAACTTTCTAGACTACAACGAACGACACGCCACGACATTTATTTGTTTTACGCATTTTAACGCTGATGATTGGAACTTACTCTGGCGTATCGGGACGTGCGGAACGGGAATGAGCAGCTTGCTCTTCGACCAAATGGTCCACACGATGATGGCGTAACAGGCGCTAATTATTAGCGCCGGGAGGAGGAAGAGGACGATCGAGACGAGCGTCATGTACACTTGCCATTGAATCGGCTGCAAATCAATCCAGCATTGAGGTAAACCTACAAAAGACAAACATTTTATTCGATGAATGTTACTATTTTTTTTACATCCCACTACAATCCAATACGTTAACATTTTATTGTATCAAAAATTAAAGTTGTAAAGTCGTTGCACAAGTACTAGTATAATCATCATCATCATCCCGATTGCATTTAAAGACAGTAATCTTAGATAACCGGAATGTGCATTGCAAGCGAACACAATGCCACAGTAAGTAGTAAGTATGTTTGTTGACCTATAAAATCGCTAGCACAATTAAATGTGAAAATTATACGACACCGTCGAGCATTGTATAAACGCTCGGTGCGCTTACCATTTTACACGATGAAAATACGATATTTATTAACGTACAATCGTATTCATAGCATAGTGAACGAGGTGCGTTACATTTCGCCTATTCGATGTTCACTATGCGATGAACACGACTGAACATTTTTTTTTCTCATTTGCGCTGAATAGACTTTATAATCAAATTAGCTCGAAAGAAACGAAAAACACAACAAAACCATCGACTTAATTTAATTCCGGCGATGAGAAAAAATGTGCGGCAATTGCCCGCGCAAAAGTAGTATCCGGAATTAAATTTCGTATACTTATACAAAAAATCAATATTAAGTGAATATTTAGTGTATGTTTACAATAAAAAAACAAAGTGATTTGCGCATCCATAAAAATGACTACTGCTTTCACATTTTTTTCTTCTTGCTTATACAATTTTACGATTACTATTGATACTAGTAGAGAAAAGTTTTTAGCGGAATATATAATATTTTTCTCTTTTTTTTTCTGTAGCAGAAGCAAAAAAGAATAATGGTTTTGCTTGCCGGCTTTTCTATGAAAATATTTATGGCGTTAACGTATATAAAGGAACTCAGAGATTTGTTATTTACCTTCGACGGGTTTTTCTTCGAAGAGAAATACGGTCGGCAGCGAAAAGATGAAACTCAGAAGCCAGGCTATGATCACTAGGACTTTTGCTCTCTTCCCTAAAAACATAACAAATTCATTTTATTTATATCATCATATAGTTGATGTTCGCTATGAGATGAACACGGCTGTACACTATTTTTCGAGCCCAATAAGCGTCTTTCAAGTTGTTTATGTTTATTGTTATGTGAAATAACACAGTCGAGTAATATTTGCTCATCATCATTGTCCGAAAAATATTGTGAATGATAAAATTCGATATCATTAATTTTGTAAATGTACACTTGACTTGACGAAAATTGTTTGCTTAACATTGGAACTGGAAGGGTTTACAAGTGCGTTTAATTAAAAATTGCTTTTAAGACGCGGAGACAAACAACGCTGAAAGAAGCGCCGCCGCTTTTTCATAATTTATCGTCGCATTTTTTTAACTTGCAAAATATGGGTAATTCTATTATACATTTTTTGAATGTGCAAGGCATTAAACTTGAAAGCTTCTAATGTACTTGAAAATACGCAACACGAAGACAGCAGCAGCACCACCTCCAACGAACGTCACGCATATTTCTCGATGTTTAATACGTTTCGGTTAACAACGACGACGCACATTCTCTTTTATACGTAGTCATTGTGCCGTCGTTTTTGCGACTTTTTTTGCATATTAACTTGAACGGGAAACGATAATAACCCCGTCGCCGCTTCAATTCCATCGTATAAGTACAAGGTCAAGAGCATCATATCAGCCACATACAAAAAGAGGAAATTCACCACCCTTCGAGCAAGCAGCAACATCATGCAAATTTCCGCATTTATTAATCTCGCTTATACAGAATCTTTTTCGTGCCATGAACGATTTTCAACGCTCTTATGGCAGAAAATCATCATATATTTAATGTTTTAAAGCATAACAAACAACTTAGAAGTAAATATTTCACTAAATGACTTTTCGTGCTAGTTGTACCTAAATAGATTTTTTACACTCAGTGCATGATAAAAATCATATTAATAATAATATACGCACAGCATTTAGTTGTAAACTAATTAAACTTTATATATTTAAAGGTGTAATTAATGACGAAGTTGTCAGGTATACCGAAAACGATTCATTCCTACCCGTTTATCGGACTGTAACAATATAAGATAATAATAATAGGCACGTTGTGGTGGAAAATTTCTGCGCTTGCGGAATTCAAATTTATTATTGTGCTGCTGTTAAAATTAATAATTGATAGTAAAGTTTTCGGTGTCGGGCGTCGTAACGCACATTTAATGGAGTGCGAAATGATAAATGTTGGTGAAAAGTTCTCGGCCGTGTGTATTTTTTATACCGCGTCCTAACTAGTATGCAAAATTATTATACGAGAGTGGTCCGAAAAGTTTTTTCATAGCGTGTGACGTTTTCCTAATACTTTTTGCAATTTTTGGCAGTCAAAACTATGAAAAAATCGTAAAAACAGCGAAAAGTGGAAAGAAAACAGCGAAAAATATGAAAAAATTGCAAAAAAGCAGCAAAAAGTGAGAAAAATTGTGAAAACCCGTGTAAAAGGTGCAAAAAAGGACCTCTTGGGAGGAAACTTTTCAGTCCACCCTTGTAATCATGCCGCTAAACAAGCGAATAAGGCCTACTAGACCAGAAGTAACTTGAAGTGCTTATTTATAGATATACATACTTATGCTTATATTTAAAATTTAAAACTTACAGCTTCCTGAAAAGTTCATCGGATGGGTAATGGCATCGTACCGATCAATTGACAATGCAACCAATACGTAGGTGGACGAATAGGTGACGACCGCTTGCAGAAAGCGAATTAGCTTGCAGAGTACATTTCCGGCGTGCCATGCAACAGTTATGCGCCATACAATGTCGGTGGAGACATTTATTAACCCAACTGCCAGATCTGCAAAACCAAATGACAAATTATTAAATGGAATTATTTCGTATATTGCTCGAATAATGTATTCGCAATCCCTTTTTTCGGGAAGTGGACTTGCATGTTTTGGTGAATGGGTGAATGGTCATTATTCGGGAGAATGCGATCGATATCTAATCATTGTCGTCCGCTGCAAAATTTCATTTCAATTATTACCACATCGACCAGGGCAATAAATAAAAAAATCCTTTTTTCCTCTTTCTCCCTCTTTTTATTTATATATATACAGGGTGGTCTATTTAGTTTGAGACAAGTGCATTCTAGAAGTAAATGTTGTTTAAAATGAAAGGAAAAATCCAATGGTTTTAATAATTTTTGAAAACACAAACTTAATATGTGAAATAACTTTAAAACGTTTTCTTCAAATATATGCCTGCCTCAAGTTAAATAGACCACTCTGTATATATCGTATTATATACATATCATATCGATAATAATTGTTCAATCATGTGAATGACATGTTAATACATCCTTCCTCCTTTCGTTCGGTTCTATTATTTCAACATCAGTTGTCGAAAGAATAATAAATGAACAAAAAACAATTTTCTGACCAATTTGTTGCTGATGCATCGTTATATTATCGTATGTACATTACCTGCGATTGCAAGCTGTCGTATAAAAAAGTTCATTCTTGATTTCCGGCTCTTGCTGACGAGCAGCGTAACGAGCACGGCTGAGTTGCCCAATACGATCATCGTGAAGAGCACCCAGAGTACGGTGAATTGTTCAGTCTGCAAAAGTGATAATAAAGCATTAGTATATAAATTTGCAACACATTTAAACAAGAACAATTTAATTAATTACAAGAAAATGCAACACTAGTAGGTGGTAAGTGTTTTGTTGCTGGAATGCATTTGTGCACATAATATAATTAACTGAATAAAAAATTAACGTTCTTTTCATTTTCCAGCCAGTCAGCCAGCCAGCCAGCGCTCCCACCAGCTGTATTTTAATCGAAAGCGAGCACACAATTAGTCGAGAAAAATACTTTCAGGAAAATTGCATTAATTCAGTAACAGAGAGAGGTATGATGATGATGATGATGGTATGCGAATGTCGACGTCGACGCCGTCGCCAAGTATCCTTTAGTGTTATTCAGGCCGAGTCCTCGAGTAATGTAGCTAAATGAGTCCGGAGGGCGTTCAGGAAATGTGGTAAAGAAGGGTTAAGGACCTTTCAGATTCACACACACACACATACACAGCGTCAAATAGAATTCTATGTGCTCTACTAGTCATATGCTGCGCTCAGATTAGATGTCAGCTGCATCAAGGCGATGGATATCGCCAATGATACAGATTTTACTACAATGCATTTCATCTACAATAATTTTTTCCTGTTATTGTTTTTTGTTTAGTTTTTTGTTATTTTTTTCATTTTTCAATGAAAATAAAAAATATTTAGAAAGTTGGAAACTTATCAGACTGGCCATGTATATAAATAGCGCACAACGTTTAAAACGTAACTGATAGTTTATTTGCAATTAGCGCAATAAACCATGACATGTTTACAATATATAAGAAGTAAGCTGCTGTTTGTGTGTGTGTGTGTGTGTGTGTGTGTGTGTAAATTATTTCGTGCGCGCTCTAACCGCGCCAAACACTTGTTGAAAATGATCCTCATAATTGATGTAATAAACCAGTTTATATTTGATACGCCCACACGGGGAAAATTCGATTTCGCTGCTGTTTGTGTGCACGAATGAAATTCGATTAGGCACATAAACAAACACATATGAAGCTAATATTTTAAAATTGCAAAATAATGTAGTACTATGACGTTGAAGCAAAACAAGAAGAAAAAAATGTTTGTTGAAGGGATATTGAAGCGAAGTAATCAGATTTGTAATAAAGACGTTGTGGTGATGGTTTTTGCTCCTCGAGGCCAAGCAGCTTTAATAAAGAGGAAATACCCCACAGACCGATTGCACTCACCACTGCAGCAATACATTGCAATCTAAACCCTCCAGACACACAAACAAAAAGAGGTAGCCAACATCAACAAACATCGAATTCAAACTTTCGGATATTATTCAAAGCAACGAAGATTGAATCTAAAAAATGTTATAGAATAAGTATAGTGGGTGTTTGCGCTTAAATTAATTAGCAAAATGTAAGGAATTCGAGTGGAAATTAGGCACCCAAATTGGATGGTTGAATACGGCGTTAATTTTGCTGCGATGCAACAAGAAAGCATAAACAAATTTTTCGTCAGATGTGGAAAATTAAGGTCAATTAAAATACGATTTTTTGCTTTTCTTGATGTTTTATAATTTCACTTCTCTTTATTATTGCGTCGCTCATCCTTAAAATAT
>JARJDW010009662.1:0-10069 GCA_030264715.1 Adinopsis sp. GC000173
ACAAAAGTATAATTATTAGAATATTACGTAGGCAACAAATCAAAGGGTTTTTTTCTCGTGTTTGTTTGTTTTATTAGACATTTAAGTGTTTTATGTGTGTGTGTAATTAGACTTTGAATCTAATTTCCCATTTTATTAGATTCAAAGTCTTGGCAATAAAGACATTAACTTGTTGAATGGGCGCGCTTCTTCTTTTATATATATATCTATATAGTATAGAGAGTATAAAGCGAGCGTGTTATTCCCGAAAATTAACGAGCGACAAGAATGTTTATACGTTTAAATTAGAATTGGATAATTAGGGAAATGAATATATAACCAATAAACACAATCAATATCGATTAAATCGAATCTAATTAAAGACAGAAAGGACAATGGAATGCAATAATAATAATATTCAAAGCCTATTTGCGCGTTCGTACGAGATTATTTATCTCATTTTATATGCAATGTTGTATGTGGATTATATTTAGAGAGCAGCTTACGGCATTTGTAATTATTACAATGCAATCAGTTCGTACATATGTCATTATTGATGCTAACAACTCAAATGGTGAAAAATATTTATTTGTAACATAGTAATTACATATTTAAATCCTCCTATATTAAGACGATGCTGTAAAAGCGATGCACGGCAGAAAAACGACTTTTAATTGCATGGAAATAATTAATGAAATTAAATTATTGTTATCGCCATTCGCTCGCAATACCTACTACCTACCTACCTACTAAATGTATTCCTACTATTTTTCATATAAGCTGAGATTTTCGATAAAATAACTTATTAATTGCCAGCGATAACAAACAATTGCATGTGATTCCGGTTGAAAATTATTTATGTTAAATATTTATATTTATTCGCTTTGCAATTATTCCTAATAATAATATTCAAAGAATTCAATCATTATTTATTATATTATCTACATTCAATATACTTTTTTAAATAGTTTCTAAAATTTTATTCAAGCATGCATTTATATTTATGTAAAATAGCTTTTATAATATATATTTATTGGAGCAAATGTTTACAAGTAATGATAGTTCAGTTATTATTTATTTTATTACACACTTATTTACACTATTTGCAAAATGTTTTTAAAATTTATTTGAGTGTAAATTTATAATTACCTATGTTTATTGTACTTGAAAAATTTATTATATATAACTTTTATAACAATGATGTGTTAAATATTACTGCACCAAAATATTTTTTATTAAAATTTGTGTTTGAGAGAATTAAATTACTATTAAAATCTAACTGTTTTAATTTTTTTTTTACTTTTATTTTATAACTAATAACAAAATTTAAAGAATCCAATCATCATTTATTGTATTACACCTACATATCTAATTATAATATTATTTAAATATAGTTTTAAATTTACCTACATTTATAACAAATGTAAATAAATAGTTTGAATTAAAAGTTTCAGAATATAGGTATATAATCTTAGAAGTAGGTAATAGATTTTGTAAAAGTTCCTATAATTTATTTAAACAAATATAGATTTTCAATAAAATGTAATACTTGTACATTTACAATTATGTGAAATATAGTTTCTTTTAATGCGGCATGAATGGGGTCGCAAAATATATGAAAATATCTAATTAGCTGCTTCTAAATCTAAACCCGTTGCGCCGCAAACCCTTTCCTCGGGCGTCTTTGAAAATTTTTGAATAAAAAAGGGGGGTTGTGGATCAAAAAGATTCAGATACACTTTTAAAGTATAACAGTTTTTGCAATATCATACAACAATATACCTAATAAATACCTAAAACTTTTATTAGAATGTTTTTAACAATAAAAAATCACTACATTGCATTAATAATTTTTTACAACAATAAATACAAGTTAATATAAATATTTTCACTTTAAAACTACGAAACAATAATCTTAAAATACTCAACAAATGGTGTACTTAGGTAGAATATGTTTTATAAAATTTATTAGAACAAATGTTTGAATTAATTAAATGTAACGAAAATAAATTGTAAATAAAATGTGGCCATAAAATTTATTGCTGCNATACTTAACAAATGGTGTACTTAGGTAGAATATGTTTTATAAAATTTATTAGAACAAATGTTTGAATTAATTAAATGTAACGAAAATAAATTGTAAATAAAATGTGGCCATAAAATTTACTGCTGCTTCTTCATTCTACTACTACTTTAAGTTGCTTTTAATTTATAAAATTAATTCTAATAAATGTTTAAATTAAATATTGTAGATATTAAAGTAAAGTGTGTATACGAATATGTAATTAATGTTAGAATGCCATCAATTAGTTTGTATATCTATTTTTGGTTAAAGGTATCAAACTACCGCAGTCTGCATGTCTGTCTGTATGTAATGTAACAGTAAATCCATATTTAAATCTTCCTATATTAAGCAATAAAACGCAGCGCAGAGAAAACGGCTTTTAATTGCATGGAAATAATTAATGAAATTAAATTATTGTTATCGCCACTCAGTCGCAAAAGAGAACGGGCGCTAGGCAATGAATTTTAAAATAATTTCGAATTAAATCGCTCCTTCCAGTGAAATTTATTTAAAACGGCACGGCACCAGCACACAATTAAACATGTTTTGCCACCCAAAAAAGCAGCAAAACATTAAGTAAAATATTGTGCTAATTATTGCTCGAACCGAGAGTGCAAAATGGATTTGCGCTACTATACGTAGCGAAGAGTGAACGCTCCAACGAGTGTGATTAAAATACATACGTTATTATATAAATAATAATGAATAAAAAGGGTTGCAAATGCGAATCGAGTAGACAATAACGAACACATGTCCTCCCTTTACAGCACTCGATTCTATATTTCGGTATATATGAATAAAAAATATGGAAGAGCGCTTTGAATAGCATATGCATACATATACAATAGAGGATAGGACATACAGTGAGTGCATCGTTAAGTGGCAATATACTCTGTAAACAATACTGGAACGATGAATGTCATACATAAAAGGTCATAGAGACAATCGTGATGCATTATAAATACAACAACAAAACAGAAAAAAAGCTATATGGCAAAAATGTTGCGATAAATTCTTAAGGAGCCGTACCTCTATAATCATTCACAATGCAACACAATATTCAAATTACATTTCAGACGTTTGCTATACGAAAAACTAATTTAAATCTTATAGTTATTTCTAAAAATATCGCTACGTTTACACGCAATACTAATCAATTAAGCACTTTGTTGGTGAATAATAAATTATTATTGGCTTTTATAACATTTTTCACATTGTCTATCTAGCTTTAATTTCAAACAGACTTTTAATGAAAAATGCATGGGTACAACTTTAATAAAACGATGGGATAACACATACCTACATGTTGTAGATGTTGTGTTTTTTGAGATTGCTATAAATTAACAACAAACGCTGTAATAAAATTTATAATTAACTACTTCCATTGTTACTTTTTCAGAACTTTTCTCTATCAGATTTTGCATTTTATTGATGCTAAATTCTAAATGAGAAATTATTTGCAAATTGTAAGCGCACTATTAGTTGCCTAATGAAAATTTTTAATGATAAATCACAAAGAAGTTGAAATTTAATCATACGTAGTGTACGTGATGGTATTCTGGAATTAAATTAATTTAACATTTAATAACAATAAACATAAATTAAAATCAAATGGCTATGCATTTTGAAATGACATTATAGTGAAGTGAATATTTTTTAATAAATAATAATTTTATTATTAAAATTTGAATATAGTATTCATTTAATACTTGCAATGAATAAATTGCGTAGCTATGTTGTAAAATCTCAAGCCTAACGTGCTTTGAATTAACTCGACCGGAAAGCACCAAATAATGTCAACCATATGCATCTTGCTTTGTTTAGAAAGATCGCATATACGCATTTACTATTTAATTACAATAAATTTTTAATAATAAAAACAATTTTATGATTGAATTAGAATAGAATTTTAATTAAAGACGTCAAATGCATTATTTATTGCAATGTAGAATTTTAACCACATCAAATTTCATTTTCATTCCTCGTACATACATCGATTACCAAACATCCAAATAGAAAAATTATGTCCGTGTATATATTTCTTTTTTTTTAATCTTTTTATATATAAATACAGTATATATACGTACGATATATCTACCTATATGTATTTTTTACGTTGTTGTGAATTATTTATGCAGCACACTAAGTTAACGTTAAAAATGACAGCGGTGCCTTCAGGATATTCACTGTCACGTGTACAGATTCTATAATTACACACATATATAACATGCAATACAATTTTTATGTGAAATAATGCTGTAGGGTTGAAAAAACATCCTGCAACAACAAATTTTTTTGTAATAATTATCCATCACACCGCAATATGTGTGCTGCAAAAATATCATCATCATTATTTTATACGCAACGTACTGAAAAAACGATATACAATAAAATTAATTATTGATATTGTTGTGCTTTTGCCTTCGTTTAACGTTGCGCCAAAACTGATTTTATTTTTTATTAAATATTTATTAACACTAGAATTGTAAAACGAAATTCAAATTTAGCGTTAAAGTATTAATAAACCAATTTTTGAAGCAGCTAGACACTAATAAATTATTAAATAAGTACTTGCATATCAAGTAGGTATGTGATTTCAAGTTAGGCGCCGATATTAATTATATAAATTTATATCGTAATTTATTTATTCTAAATATGCTATGCAAAATCAGTTTTTTTAATTATCATATGAGGTGCGGAGAGAGAGAACTTGACACTCATTTTTCATATGTTCTTAATTTCTTTATTTCTTTTAACGCTAATGTATTATGCTCGTTTTGCGCCTCAAGCACATTAAAATTAAAAAAGGTGTAAAATTATGGAAAATTAGTAAGTATCAAGTTGTCCCCCCACAAATTTAAGTTGAAAAAAAAACATGTGGAAATAAGCACAAAATAAATGGATGGATACGATATAACGTGAACTTAATTTTTAATGATAGATGTAAATCTGAAATAGCATATAAAGTATATTTATTTTTTAGATAAATTTTGTTAAATAAAATTAAATATAAGTATATAATGTAATATCGGTACTCTACTAAATAAAAAACAAGTGTAATTGGAAATAAATATTATAATAAAATGTATATTTTTTTTTATAATTTGGTAATATTAAATGTAATTAAATAAAAACTAAGTATATTTGCCAATAAAAAGATAAATACTTTTTTTCAATTACAATTTCGACAACCAATTCCTACAATTTTGTATTTTTTAATTTGGTTTAACGCTAATGCATTGTGGCCGTTTTGTGTTGTTTCGGGTAAAATTAAAAATGCGCAAAATTATGGAAAATAACTGTCAAGTTGCGCTTCAAAATTAAAGTGGAAACAGCATTTGCAAAATAAATGAATTTATATAATGGACATAACTTTTAATATTTGGTATTAAAAATTTATCCATTTCTATCAAATTAAATAAATGTTGTAAGTATATTATGTATTTATATTATTCCATTTATTATCAAGCATTTAACCTATTTAATGAAAATATTTGAATGGGAGATTTTGAATCGCACAATTTCTAACAATAAAATAATTTGCCGCTTTTATCACATTCAACAATGATTGAAAATTAAGTAACAGAATGATATAAAGCAGCAGCAACATATTTTTCTGCGCTGCACAAAAGAGAGAATGTAATATTTTTATTGATGATAAAACGAATCAAAAAGCTAAGAGAAATGAAATAAAAACATGTAGTCTCGAAACGTTGCGTTGTATTAAAAGCATTGTATTTATTTTTTGCGAAAATTCCGCACTTTTTATAAAATCAACTTTAATAGAAATATTTCACTATTGTACTTGCTATGCATGGAAAAATTTGCATTTATCCCGTGAGCGCGTTTTTTTTTTCGCTGAATTCCACATACACACACACACACACACACAACGTCTGTAATTACCGGCTGTGTTTTTAATTTATTGTCAATCAAATTGATAAAGAGCGATAAAAATAAGTGAAAGTTCGTCGATCTATATTAAACGTAACTCGTTATTGAAAGTAAATTTTCGAGCAATGACAGAATGAGAGCACTGTATTGAAGCAAGTATAAAAAACCGAATATTATTGTATAACAATCCAATTAATTAACATTCGGATCGTATTAAATTTTAAATGTGCCATTGTTTATTATTAAATTAATTCATGCCGTCAATGGCCGTTTTTCTTGTCAAGATAGAGACAAGTTTAAATTATTAATATATTATATACACATACATATATATAAATGCACAAAGAAACAATGCGCAATAATTAAGCAGCGTCTTCATCGTTCGCTGATTGATTCGTCCACGTTACATTGTTGCTGTTTTTACGCTACGATGACGCTGATTTTTATGAATGCGCAAAAAATAATTAGTCGTATATTTATATAGACGTACAATTTAATACATATATACTTAATCAAGCGATGCATTTTATTTTTAATTACGATGTCATTCAATGCAATGCTGCATTATTATTAATTATTAATTTAGTCTTCATGTCGGCCGAAACAACTTCATACATTTATTTACATGCATTTAGGGGAGAGTTGCTATATTTTATTTGTATAGAAACTACATAATATATTCGAATCTAAATTAAATTAAAATAATACTAAAATGTATTAAAAATATAATTTATAATTTGAAATGCGTATTTTGTCTACAACCACCATTGGAATTAATTGGAATTAACGATCATAATAACGTTTTTTGAAGTATCAACAGTCAAAAAAATTATATTCTACGAATAAAGTAAAATTTCAACTTCAGTCTAATTTAAGAAACACATTCACTAAGCAGGTGAATGTTGAAACTAGGATATTTGCCAAATTTACATTTTTTATATAAATGTCAATAAAATTATTACAAGTTTGATATTGCAAAATATCTGATAGTAAAATTGGTGTCTATTTTAATTTGTAGCTATGTAACCCTTTAAATATTTGTTTATACTATTAATCTGGTACGATATGAGTCATTTGCAAAATAAACAATTTACAAAAATATCACAACATAATATTTCTTTGTTTTCTTGTCACATATTTTATATAACTACAGTAATATTTTGTACATTAATTGTATTTTGTAAAAAATACAAATATTTTATTAGTTAAATAATTAAATTGATGGTTTTCTCAACACAAAATTTGTCTGAATACAAAAAGTGCACTGATCAACATTGTTACTGAAACGAAAACGTAAATAATTACAGATAATTTGCAAATATGATTTAGAAGTAAATAATAAAGGGCTCGCAAGCGGTCGGTAAACATAATTGTTGTGCATCTAGGTTTATTTTACTAGATCCAAATGTATTAGCAAAATAATTTTGGATTGTAAAGAAGGATTACAAACGTTTGATTTTTGAGTAAGAACAATGAAATTAATCCTTTTTGCAGCAACTCAAATCCATTATGAATAATAAAACACATATGCATAGAGTATTAAGAATATATAGTACCTAATTGTCCAATCTAGAAAACGGCCCAAATACAGCACTTCTCTCCTCTTCTTGTTAAATAAGTGACAATTTTAATTCATGAATAGAATTTACGACAAAATTACAATTATTTGATTCGCATAAATTCCTTATAGGTATAAAAAGTAAGTAGGTATTTAAATTACTTTGATTCTTCAAATTCTTTATTTTTTATATTACAAAAGTAAAACATTGTCGGTACCTATATACGTTGCAGATTTAAATGTCTCAGTTTCAATTCAATTCCTATTGTTTAAATTATGGTAGAAAATTAATCAGAACGTTGGGAAAGTACGTGAAAATGTACAAGTTTTTCTATAATGAGTGAGTATTTTAGAAATTAGAAGTGATGTGCGCTAATGATGTTTGAATAGCGCATGCAAATAATTATTGTAAAAAAAAATGACGTGAATATTCTATAGCATAGTTTGGAATTAATTAATCGCGTTGTTGAAAAGCGAAACGAATTGAAATCATTTTCGTATTTATGTTTGTGTGAATGATGGATAATTATGCAAAATAGCGAATGAAAAGAGAGAAAACAAAGCGCATTGTGAGAGTGTCAATTTCGTTTTAGAAAATTTATTGCAAACGACTGCGAATTTAATTTCATTATTGCACCGAAACCATATTAAAACAACACCTATAATTCTATTTGACGATTTAATTTACATAAAATTGCACGTTTTGTTAAATTGGCTTACAGCTTAAAAATTATTATGCAAAACGCAAACTATAAAATAATTTTTTGGGTAAATATTTTCGGGGCTGATTTTTTTTTCACCGCTGCCGCATGTTTGCATGTATGATATGTTATATATGTACCATATGGTATTTTATGCCCTGAAAAAGCAATATCGTGACTGAAACCTGTCCCAGTCTGGCTGCGCGAAGAAATGATGAGAAACTCGGCGCAGATCTCATAATATTGATACGGTCGCAAATCGGACACAGCCACGATATTTAAATCATTCCATTATTTATTAGCTGTTTGGTATTGCACGTTTTAATTGCCTGATTATTAATCTATACAATATAGGTACGGTGGGTATGGGAGACGGAGAGAAAGACAGCCTTGTACTAAAACTGTCGCGCTACACCAACTGGCAAAAACAAAAAATCATTATTAAGTGGTTAATCATGCAGAACATTTATATCTAACTCTACTTACCAGAAGATTGAGGAGGAAAAAACACATTAATGGCGCGCTGATTGATTGATTGCGTTTAATATTCGAGCATATAAAAACGACAAATCGCGTTCAATATATTCTTTTGTGTTTGATTTTCATATTATTATTTCGAGTGCATAGAGTGACACATACACATACACACATATACGCACAATACCTCACCTCATAAAACGAATGCTGATGTAAAAACAATTTTATTAATCGCATTTAGAATTAATCAACAGGTGGTTTATTAATCATCTAAAAAAAACAATGATGCATTGTTTTCTAATCATCGAACGGGCGCATTTGTCAAGAAATCAAATTTGTATGCTAAATAGATTAAATTTATTTTTACATGATGATTATTGGTTATTATTATTATTATTATTATTGTGTATGTATGGGTACGTTGTGGCGGATTTTGATTTGTCATTGCGCTGGAATGTCTCGCATCATACTTTACTTTACCTTTTTTTTAATTCTAGTAAATTGTGCCGTCCATTATAATAAATTATTGAAGTCTTTTCAATTGTTATAGTTGAAGACTTTGATATTTCGTTTTCTTTCGTTATAAGAAAACCGGTTACGTGCTTGCCATGCTCGACTTTCACTATGCATAAGGTCGAATCGGTAACGATTTTTCGCTTAATAACAATGAGAAATAGCAATCCAAAAATGGATAAATTCGTTAAATGTGCATGCACTTGTCATAATTTATAACATCCATCATCTCGGCGCGCATTTACATAAATAACGAAAAAAAGAGGACGTTTTAATAAATGTGCTTCGCGTATATACACGGTGAAGCATTATACCGGTGACATTTCGCTGTCAACGTTATTAGATTACGAAATTGTGAAAAGATTGCAGCGTATAACGTTGAATAATTAGGTAAAATTGCCGAGCAAAATGTTGCAAATTTTATAAAAGGTTGCAAACAATTTCATGTGCAAAGTGATTAAATTCCTACATTATAATGTTGTTATATTTTAGCTAATACCATTGGCTGATATCAACAAAGATATTAAGTTACATGCATATATCTATTTATTATATATTAGTAGAATTATGGAAAAATGTTGGAAAATAATGATAAAAATTAGATGCAAGTAATGATTCTGTGTAGTAGTTCTTAGTAGATGCTATCAGTGCAGATAACGTATGAATATTTTTGTCATTTATTAGATCAGAAAATTATATAATAAAAAATCTAGAATCGAGTAATAGTAGCACTAAAAAGTATTAAGTTATATGTGTATTTACAAAATATTATCCATAATATTTTTGAAAAAAAGGCTAGGCCAAACAAAATAGTAACAAAATTTCTCAACTCCCAGTCATATTAGGTGAAATTACTTACCAAAACATTGTAACATTTTTAAG
>JARJDW010009666.1:0-81011 GCA_030264715.1 Adinopsis sp. GC000173
TAGCTAAACAAGATTGTAATCTATTCAGGAAAAATATTGGGCGCTATGCAAACAAGTTGGCTGGCTGAATGGGCTGGCTGCCGCTGAAAATTAATAATCTCCTTCATCTTCCACTTCTCACTTTCGCATTAAATTTATTATTATTAATAATAATACTAACGCTAAATGAGGATGATATTATTAAAACAGGAGGCAGCAGCAGTTCCTATGTATACGTGCACTGCACGTCCTTTTTTGCCATTATAATAATTATTATTATTATTTTATGTGCGTATTAAATTACAACAGCAAAAAATATCAATTTCATTCGCTTCCACGTTTAAATTAATTAATTAATATTTTAATTAAACGCAGCAACGTCGCCCGTCTTCTCTTCATCTATTCCAAATACAAATAAGTACGAAACATTTAATCAAAAAATATTTTGGTGGAGGAGACGGGGTGCGTTTGTTCATTAGGCGATGAAGAATCGCTAAAAAATTGCGTACATTAGCAGTTAATTAAGTAAAATTTGATTATGAATGCCTGCATGCCGCAAAGTGGGGTCCTTCTATTTATGCGAAAAAATAATGTCGGCTTTCGTTAATTTATAGCGTGCCTGATTGCTAATTAATGTTGTTGCTTCAATTTTTTGTTTTGATCGTAACTAGTTTTTGATATAATTTTCATGTGTGTTGTGAAATAAAAAAATGCGAGATCTCATTCATTTGAAGCTAGCATTTCTATACTAAATTAATTAATTGAAATTTGATTATGAATGTTTGCACAATGGAGAGACGTCGTCTCATTTATCCTAAAAATAATTTCTGGATTTGTGGATTTATTGCCTGGATAATGAAATGTGGGTGATTTAAATTAGCATTTAACATTGATTTGCCACGTGAAATTTATTAGATAGCATAAGTTTATAACTTTTTTTGTGGATTGCAACATCTCATATATCCTAAAATGTAATCTCAGATGATGATTTTCATTTAAAAATATTGATATAAATACGACTTTCAAGTTACTTATCGTAATTGAACTTTTAGTTTTATAAATTTATCATGCTTTACTAGACACTGACTTTTAGTTATCAAATAAGATTTCTTGCATCCTAATATTTTTATTTATCGACCTGCGTCTATCACTTTCTATGTGATAATAGTGTCTAAGGATGTTAGGAATCATAATCACATAGGGACCAATGGGCTTAGACATTTTTCTCGGGCGTTAAGAAAAACAATAATCTTAAGATTTCACATAAAGTATTAGGTATGACTTTGAATCCAATGGTCTCTATGTGATTATGCTTCCTTACATTCTTAGGCACCATAATCACATAGAAATGTAATTTTTGGATTTGCGGATTTATTGCCGGAATAATGAAATGTGGGTGATTTAAATAAAATTGATTAAAATTTAAAATTGATATAAATTCAAGTTGCAAGTTACTTATCGTAATCAAACTTTTAGTTTTATAAATTTATTACGATTTCTTAAATACTGATTTTTAGTTATTAAACAAATCAAGAAGTGATGTAATATTTTATATTTTGTGATTATTATTAATATTGTTAATTAAATTTTAATTTTGCTTAAACTTTAACAATACATTTAAACTTGACTGGTCTCGTCATTGATGATTTAGAGGAACGTGAGTTTTAAAAGAATTTTTTAATACAATAAATAAACTGAATTGCAGTCTTTTTCACTCTTTTTCACTAAATTTTGATCTTTTTCACCAATTTTTCACTCTTTTTTAATGTTTTTTCACTGATTTTCAATCATTTTCAATCATTTTCACTGTTGTTTTTCAGTCTTTTTTACTGTTTTTTCACTCTTCCACTGAATTTTAGTCTTTTACACTGTTTTTCACTCTTTTTTACTGAATTTCAGTCTTTTTCACTACTTTTTCACTCTAACTTCCAATAATGCTTATTTACATTAGATAACGCAATACTACTAACAGAATTTCAATGGGGCTATTAAAACCTATTCTTTCGAATAATAATAGTAGCAACTGAATATTTAAACGGAAATTATTGGCAAATGCGTATATAAGTTATGCGGAAGCGCAAAATTATAAAGCCATTGAAATTAATGTTTCACCATGTTTACAATTATCTTAAAGCGATGTAGTTTTTTAGTCGATTAATAATGATAAAAAGACATAATGCAGACGTTTTATATCAAGCGAGTGTTTTATTTTACTTAATTATGGCATCAATTTTAAAACTATAATGTGGAACAAGAGGATTTAAAAAAAAACTTGTGATAAGCAGTTTATAATGTAACAAAAGATTTCTATAGAAACATTGATGTTTTTTGCGATTCTAGGGGAGATTTTAACTTAACATGTTCATATATTTTGCAACTTATTTAACGATATTTTACAAAAATCAAAATCGAAATTTATAGAAAAAGACAATCAGATATTTATAAGCAATATATTATTTGTTTTGGCACTATATAATTGTTATGTATTGATATAATAAATATAGATACATGCTTAATTCTATTATATGAAACTATAAAATTCTGCATATAATCTAAAAAAGTAGGTTTAGCAACAAGTTTCGCTATGACAAAAAACATGTTCTTTAGCATAACTAAGCCAAAGAACAAGTAGCGTCTTTGATTTCAGATTACTTAGATTAACAAGTAATTAATTCAGATTGGATTATTTTTAATGCTTGCATTGGAAATATAATTACTTACTGATTTTATAGATATATTGCTTGAATAAGGAATTCAAGATTTTGATTATCAATTAAGATGGATTTATGGCATTAAAGATTCAATTACAATAATATTTTTTTTAATTTCAATTAAATATTCTTTAAAATAACAACCGTTGATTAATGAATTGAAATTTGATTATGAATGTATAATGGAAAGTCATCTCTTTTATTCTAAAAATAATTCCCGATTTTGTGTATTGATTGTTTGGATAATGGAATGAATGAATGAATGAATGAACGTTAATTTACTCTGAAAATTTGCTAGATTACAATATTATCTAGTTTTTATAGAATATTTAATTGTAAAGTAAAACAGTTTGCTGGTCAAAAAATGCAATGATGACTTTTTTTCTCAAAATCGATAAAAAGTTGATTGATTCCTTTGCTGAGGTTCAAAACTGATTAATTCAAATTGGAGAATTAATGTGAAAATAATGCAAATTCATCACATTTATCTAAAAAAATGCTGGCTTTGTGGTTTTATGACATAGGCATGAAATTTACATCTTTTATGGATGTACTTATTATTAATTGACGTTGATTGGCAATTAAAAAATATTAAATTAAAGGGATAGATTTTATTAACTCGTTCTTTTATTTTCAAAAACCAATTTATTGTACATTGTATTAAGCGCAAAAACTTTGAATATGAAATAATTTAATCTGTTTCATTATAAATAAGCTATACTGCTTCTATATAAATTTATAATCAAAAATCATCTCGGTTTTGTTGTAAGATAACAAACTATCTTCTTGCTAGATTCGATTCAACATTAATTATTTAAAATTCGATTGTGCTTGAATTCTAGATACCCCCAAGATTATTTCTTGAACCATAAAATTTAAAACACACTTACATTTTTATAGAATAGATACTTAATACGCATAGGAACTATGTTTTAACAATAGCTGGAATGAGAGAAATCCTTTTTATAATATTGTAAGTAATCAATAAACTCAGTTATAAATAAATTAATGGTAAATGATTTTATATATTTAGAATCAATATTTCTTATATATCTACACAATATTATTCTATTTCTATAAATAGATATAAATTAAAACTGCAGTTATATGCAAATGTACAAGTTTCTTAAACTGCATGATTATACTGCTGTCCAGATTGGATCGAATTTAAATTTTGTGATATTTGAAAGCTTATATGGTAGGAGAGTTGTCATATTTAGACCGCCTCCTTCATTTGATCACTAACATATCGTAACAACTGGAAGACACATTTGCAGTAAAATGTGTAGCAAAAAACTCTTGCAATAGTAATTATTGGCTAAATGTTGTATTTTGGCAAATGTCAATATTTGAACGAACGAAAATACCCCTCTTGCACCAATAATATACATTACGACGAGAACCGGTTTCTCAATTTCGATCAATGTTGCAATTCTTTCAATAGTTATTTTAGTAAAAATAATTTATATTATTTGATAGGTTAAAATAATTTTGTTTAGATTGATTTATTCTCGTTTAAAAAAATTCTAAAGACAAATATATTAGGAAATGTAAAAGTGGTTGAACAACGACTATTTTACCCTGTTACGGAAAGACATATTCAAATATCACTCCTTAATATTATTACTAATATACGTGAATTTATGTCAAAACTGTAATCAATTCATTGTAATTTCAGTAAATAATGTAAATTTACTGTATGTTCCAATTTTAACACTACTCAGTAACAGTACAAGTAACAATATAGTAATTACACTAATGGATATTTATCTCAAAGAAAGAAAAGTAAAAAGTGTAAACATGTTCTTCATAAAATATTACAACCACTAACCACAATAGCTCTATCATCATCATTTCGCGGAACAATTACCCAGAAAACTTCACTATTAACTAGCAATATTTATGTTGTGGATTTACAACAAGCAAAAACCTAGATGTAATATAAATCAAGAAAGATATGTTGAGCTTTACATAGTACTAGAAGTACGAAGTACTAATTAATTTTGTACCACATCTATGCAAAATAAAATAAATGAAAAGAAAAAGGGTATTATATGTTGCAGTTGGGTTTACATAAAATGTGCAAGACTAAGTCCCAAAGTTACAAAGTAGTAGTATTTTTGTTTTAATTGTGCTTAATGATACAATTTAAGAAACCGATTTTCTAGATTGCACTGATGTCGGCATTCTTAGAGGTGGTTTTAAAAATACTCCTACAATTGCGGGGCCGACTCTTGGCGTTTGCGAAATGTGCATCGCAAACTTATAGGGTGTCTCAAAATATAGTATTTTTGTTATTATTAATTTATTTTTAACTTATATTTTTGGGTAGTAAACAAAAGTTTAACAAAATAATACTTTTTAGCCATAATGAATAAAAACTAAATGTAAACTGTTTACAAATTTATAAAAAAATGATTTTGCTTGACTCAAATTCATTTTATTTGTTTCCTGGAGAATTTTAGATATTTCTCTTTAATAAAAAAGGTGAGTTTTTCAAAGTTTAGTATTTTTATGGTAAATTATAATGTAGCAAACGTTTACAAAAAATTAATATTTTCAACGATTTACATTGAAAAATAAATGTAAATTGCTCAAAAAAAATGTAACAATGTAACAAACAATAAATTTCCTTGGTGTGGTCAAATATTTCAAATTCAATTTTCTAATTCCGGATAATTTTAGATATTTCTTTTAATTAAAAGAAGTGCATTTTTCAAAATTCAATATTTTATTCAATTCTTATTGTAAATTATGAAATAGTAATGTTTTTTATGTAAAAAACAAGCAAAGCTTTGAAGAAAATTTATATTTCGAATGATTTCCAGTGAAAGTATAATGTAAATTGTTAAATAAATGTAAAAATGTATCAAAAATTTTAAATTCATATTTTTCGGGCAATTTTTGAACGTTTCTTTAAAGAAAAACTGGGAATCTTTCAATGTTTTTGCTAAAAATGCATGAAATTTGAATTTAAATTAAATTATTTTTTTCTATTTATGTTGTTGCTATAAAATATGTTTAGACACAAAACCTTGCTGCGCATATAAGTAAAATTGCACAACCAACTTTATCTACAAACAAATACAAAAATGCTCCAAATAAGACAACGTGCTAACTTACATGTACAATTCCAATGAAAATAATTAGCAATTAATAAGAGTGATCTACCAAAAATTGAAAATGGACTTACAATTAGACCACGTTCATAACAAACGACTCAAATATTGTCTTTAAATACCATAAACATTTTTCACAATATAATAGAACTGTAATATTATAATAAATCGTATTCATGAAAAATTGCCGATGTGCAAAAATCTCATTGTCCTAAATTGCTGATTTAGCTCTTTATTTTCGATAAATACATTATGGTATAGTAGTATGTTTGATTGAAAGCATTGCTGAAATTAACCCTTAATTAAGAATAATTTGATTATAAATGGCTATATACTATATAAAGCCATCTCCTTTATCCCAAAAATAATTTGTAGCGAATAATTCGGTTGATTCGTGAGGACAATTTTAACATTTATGTATGGCAATTAACTTTGCATTGCTCTAGGCAAACTCGTTAAGTGCGTTAATAAATAAAAATAAATGGTTTTTATTTCGTTATCACTTTGCCATGATTCTCGTTTGTCCTGTCCTAAAGTACAGCTTTAACGCAAATACCTTTTTGCGAATAAATAATCTTCCCTACCGGGTTTAATTAAAAGATTCGCTAGGATTAATAGTTAATTTAGAAGCTTTTATTATAAATTTCTATATAAAATCAGCATTTAATCAGTTATCCATAAAATATACAATACCTACAGTGTATGTAAGTACTTACATATAAGATGTGTAATATAAATAAAAAATCCTACCTTTTATTGCTGTGGAAAATATCATATCCTTGCACAAACACAATAAATTAATTAGTTAAAAAAATATTTAATCAACACAGTTATTGAAAATGCTTCTTATTACGAAACCACCCAGCAGTGTACTAATAATTTATATTATTATGCATGTAATCTGCGCATGTTGGTCTTACAAACGCGATTAACTTTTGGATAATTTCAATGTCATTATCACGCACGTATGACTTATCACTCGTACCTGTACGTACTTGAAGTAAACAATTCATTGCGTCTACGTGCATCAACCCTCCGATAAGTACATATATTTGACTGATCCACTAAATTGTTAGTACAACGCAAGGTGGTCTACTGATAAGACGTATTTTCGAATTCGAATTCGTGCTTAATTTAGTTGTGTTTGTGCATTGTAAAGATAGATTATTTTTTAATACAGTGCAAGGATAGGATTTTTTATTTACACTGCATGTCAGTACCTAAATAACCAATTGCCTATACATAAGATTCATTCCCAATTGCAATTCCGAACTGATTCGGAACTAGAACTTATTGTACTTGTAACTCTACTTTAATTTATTACAGTTTCAGAATTTTAGGTTGCGCTAAAATTTAATGAAAATCTGCCAAGCTGCAATAATAGCAAAGCAACTAGTTTTTATTAAAACACAAAATTATAAACGGCTTGGTACAATTTCAGTGTTTTAATTCAAGTTGTTTCACCAAACGCCAGCAGCCACATCGTATGATGACTAGTTTTTATTTGGCTCTCTTCTTGCATATAGTATAATAAATTTCTAAAGCAATTCAATTATATGTGATGTATTTTTAACGTTTATCTACAAAATAATTTCTAATAGCAAATAGCAACTAGTTTTTATTAAAAAACAAAATTATAAACAACTTGCTACAATTTTAATGTTTAAATTTAAGTTGTTTCAGCAAACGCCGACAGTCACATCACTTGATGTCTATAGTTTTTATTTGGCTCTCCTTTTGCATAAATTTATTTTAGTATAATAATGTGCAATGAGTGAGTTAAATGGAATATCAATATAAATTCAATCATACGTGATGTATTTGTTTCGTTTATCCACAAAATAATATCTAATAGCAAAGCAACTAGTTCTTATTAAAACACAAAATTATAAACGACTTGGTACAATAATTTCAGTGTTTTAATTCAAGTTGTTTCACCAAATGCCAACAGTCACATCACTTGATGACTATAGTTTTTATTTGGCTCTCTTCTTGCATAAATATCTAGTATAATAAATTACTAACGCATTACTGTGTGACTGAGTTTTATAAAATATCAATATGAATTCAATCGTATGCGATGTATTTGTTTCGTTTATCCACAAAATAATTTCTAATGGTAAAGCAACTAGTTTTTATTTAAACGCGAAATTATAAACGACTTGGTACAAATTCAGTGTTTCAATTCAAGTTGTTTCACCAAATACCAACGCCCACATCACTTGATAACTATGGTTTTTTTGGCTCTCTTCTTGCATAAATATATAGTATAATCACATCGCTTGATAATATATACGTATAATTTTTATTTGGCTTTCTTCTTGCATAAATATACAGAATAATAAATTTCTAAAACATTATGGTATGAGTGAGTTACATAAAATATCAATATAAATTCAATCGTATGTGATGTATTGGTTTCGTTTGTCCGCAAAATATAATTTCTAGTTTTGTTGATTTATTACGTGTATAATCAGAAAATTAATTGATTGCGATTACTAAATTTTGATTCAAATTTATCAAACTATGATTGGTAATATTTAGAATTCAATTTTCATAGTTCTAAAGCGAAATTCGTATAATTGCACTACAAACTAAATTATTGTAATTAGTTTTAGATAAACACATAAAATTGATTAATAAAATACTGATGGGTATTAAGTAGGAAATACAATTAATTTAAAATGTTAAACGTATTTAATTACTCTGCCAAAAATAAATAATTTTGTTTATTTATTTGATACCGCATATGCAAAATACCTATTTAAAAAATATTTAAAATTTACTGTAAAACTCTCATCAAACAAATTTTAACAAAAATAATTTTGCAGTCTTTTGATATACCGACTCTTCAATAAGTTCGGTAACCTATTTATAATTTGAAAACAAATTTTTAAATAAATATTATGAATACGTTTATAGTATATTTTATGGTATTTTTGATGCTGATATTGAGTTTGATCTTGAAAAATCATCTGAAGGATAATAAATTACTTTTGGTCGAATTGTTACTACCGATTAGAACAAACAAAACATATTAAAATATCGTTTTAGATTTTATAGGTTCTTTCCGCAAACAGCCCCCAAAAAATATTTGGAAAATCGCCAATAAAACTATCCAACTATAGCTGAATTTAAAATTACCATTCTTACAAACTTAACCGACTCACCTATACATACTATTATTAAAGAAAAGTAACTTGTTTTTAATTTTGTACTCATATATTTCACATTAAATCAGTTTTGACACATCATAAATATAGTAAATTGTTAAACACGTAAAATGCATCATTAAAAATTGTTTAGTTTATGCAATAATATTTGATTATATACATTCATGATCATTATTTATCCGAAAAATAATTTATGGTCTTGTTGTTTGTTGCATGGCTAATGAATAGTGATTTATGTTTATTTGCAAACGTATCAAATATCTCACTCGTAATTTAATTATACGCATTTGCCTTTCATAGAAGATATTAAGAAAAAAAATAGAAATAGCTAATTAATAATATTTAACTTACGATTTGTTTCGAATTAGGGGAGAGTGGGTAATCCCGCACTCCTAATAATATTTGATTATTGTTCTTAAATAACAAATAACGAATAAATTGCAACTAATGTACCTACATGAAAGAGCAACTAATATAATATCTAAAATTTTCGAATTGATGTAATTTAGTTTTAAAAATAAAACAAAGCGCAAAAATCAAGAATGGGTAACGGCAAAACTGGTAGGGTAATTGAGATCTCCTCTAAACTGCATTCCGTATGGACAATCCCGAACATAATTCACATCTAGACTATCATTCTTTACCTTGTCCAAATTCATATCAAATTAGGCTAAGAACATCATTACCCCGATGGACAAATTTTATTTCAAGAAGATGTAAAAAGCATTCTAGTGCAAATTATATTAAATCTTCAGCAATGCACAACAGAACGCCGCTTTGTTAATATATTATCAGATCCAGAAATAAGTATAATATATAAAAATAATGTGTCTTCATTTTTTATGCGCATTTCTGTTATAACAGAAAACACGAAATATTATGTGTAAAGGCTGCTAATTTATTTGTTGAGGAACTGTCGTCATTTTGCAGTATGTTAGCTTACACAATGCATGCAAAGTACTGATGCGTTTTTCTGATCTCTACACTTAATAATTTTTAAGATAGACCAGTTTACGGCATTAGCCGGCGGTCGCCATTACCCAACTCCTCTCTAATAGATATATTTAATTTCCAATTTGATTCAAATTAATGTATAATAATTTAACGAGCTGGTTTTTAAATTTCATATAATGAGCGAAAAACTCATTTGCTGGACTCGTGCTTTTATTGAAATAAATAAACCATCGTGTAGTGTTTGATTAATTTTGCTACACAAAGCGCCAACAACTGTTGCATAATGTTCAATTAAAACTTTATTGTCATACAACGCATTGAATGCAATATTTTGAATCGTATTTTATTACATTGTTCTCACGCGACGAAAACACGCCGAAAATATATATTTTGCGATATGCGCCGCACCGTGCATATCTGTATATATAGGAATATTACTCGTATATATGTATATCGTTGCAAAAGCAAAGCAAAATTTATTATTATTATTGTATTGTTTTGAGCGCCAGCAGAATGGTAGCAGCAGCAGCATTTAAATAGATTATCGAGAAACTTGCCCGCAAAACTAATTAAAACAACTTTAATAGTAAATTTTCGCTGGTGCTGTGGAGCCGCCGCACCAGCCGCCTCTTCTCCACCATTCACACACACACACACACACAAGGACTTCCCTTCTGGCCGTGCACAATGTTGTTCTATGTATGTACATACATACTGCTTTAATATCATCAAGGAAAAGGGTTGTTTGTCCGACAACAATGTTCTTGTTAACTATGCGGTCGTGTTCTTGAAAACCGACCCACCATATAAAGCCCCGCACCCAGCCCGAAA
Organism: Adinopsis sp. GC000173; assembly: GCA_030264715.1. Classification (NCBI taxonomy): domain Eukaryota; kingdom Metazoa; phylum Arthropoda; class Insecta; order Coleoptera; family Staphylinidae; genus Adinopsis; species Adinopsis sp. GC000173. The sequence continues at coordinate 10,768 of JARJDW010009666.1, forward strand.
AAAAATACACGGCGTGCTAATTCTGTGTAATATTATTAGCGGCGCGCATTATCATTTTTATTGCCGGCGTAGTAGATTATTTCCACGATTCATCGGCGGCGACGACCGACGGTGTGAAGTGGAATTATGCAAAACGTGCGTCTAATCTAATCTAATTGATTAATAATATCTACAGTTGAGTCTCTTTTTTACTTACAATCGCGCAAAAAATCATTAAATATACATTATACAATTAAGGATCGTAATTTTTACCGCAAGATAACACACTAATGATTCGATGTTAAGTCGCTTACCTATAATTTGCATAAAAACTACTAGTAGTATTAAAAACTAATTATTTTATAATATAAAAACAATAACGGCGATTAAAAGATAGATGATTAGAATAAGTGTAAATGTCAATCAATCTAATCGGATACCACAAAGAGCGAAATTCTTTAGACACAACATGCGCATTCGGCTTTGCTTTTCACTGCGTCATCATAAGTTTTCAAGAAAAAATAAAAGCAGTTTTGATTATTTCACATACTTATCTTGATTTTTGATATGTTGAATCCATAAATAACTTTAAAATCTCTTTGAATATTGACTTTGTTTAGAAGGAATTCAAAATCAAAAATGTCTAAACCTTCTAAAAATATACTAAATGGAAATTGCTTCTGTTTTGTGGAAGACTCTGTCAGAAAAAACGAAAAAATTTAGTAATCAAGTAGTAAAAGTTAGTAGGCAAATTTCACAGAAGATTATGGAACTCTTTATTGACGACTATTAGTTATCACTAGTGAATAAAATGTCAAAATGTTTGTTTTGGCTGAGAAACGCAGATGAATGTACAACAAGTCCCTCTAATGCATTTTTGTAGTAATTGCTTGTGTATAAAATGGCTATAAATATTTAGAAAGCTAATTGATCTGCTTTAACGAGCGTTATTCAATTAAAACACTACAATTTTATATTTATGGTAGAAATAAAAAAAATTGCAATAGTTATTACTCACCTACTAACATTTTCTTAGTTTATAACCTTGAATATACCTTTAAAATATTGCTTGTGGCTAAAAATCGCTAATAAATGCAGCAAATATTTATTTTTAGAATTGTATAATTTACAATATTAAAAAATGTACTATAAATATGTATTATTCTTTGATTTAAACAAAAATATTTGCAGCAGTAATAGAAAATTAGACCGCATTTTCTGTACGCACGTCCAAAAATTGTTAGTTAGCATCTGCGGATAAAACATGTTTGCGCATTACCGCTGCAATATTTGTTGCGGTTGAAACATTATTGTTACAAAATTATCATAGTTTATAAAGCTTACATAATATAAATATTTTGTAATATAGGGTGAAGGGTAAACTAAACAATTCAAAAAAATACCTAAAAACTTTTATAGGCATCAACAGTTTTTGAAATGTATATGATGCACCCTCCCAGGGGCACAAGGTGGGCGCATAATTATATAAGATAAATATCATAAATTAGGTTATAATGCTATAGAAATCAGTAATTTTTTAATTTTCACTGATTTCTCTGGCATTTTCAGAAACTGCACAATTTTTGAGCCATTTATGACAGTTGGGTTACATATATTCACGGAGCACAGTAGTTATATAATCTTTATCAATAGTAAATGTGATTCTTTACTTCTTATTTTATTCTAAATAACAAATTTAGCATTTTTTTAACGAAAACCAAAGAAGTTAACTAAATCAAACATATGTGCTAATAATTACGAAAGTGGTCTAAGCCTTATATTTCTTGTTTTGATGATGATGATATCGTAAAAATTACATTGAATAAGGTTACGAGATTTAAAATCATGTAGTCTGAAATAACTAATAAACTCATTTTCAAATCTTGACTTAGACCACTTTCATAATTGTGGACACATATATCGAATTTTATCGTAAGTTAATGCTACCTACATCGAACAAACACTGTGGTATTACTGGCACCCTTCTGCAAAAGTTATGCAACGTTTTGCACCTTCCACGCCGCAAATATTTTTGGCCAGTATGAGTGAAAAAATATGCGCGCAATGCCGTTGAAATGTTTATTGTAGCTGAAAATTGTTGTGCGCGAGGAATGTGTGGTGGAAAAATGAACAATATCGTAATGCCATTACCGGCGCAAGCATAATTTGCTTGGTAATTGCGTTCGCTAAAGTTTTCGGCAAATTTAATCATTATTGTATACGAGTACGACGTACGTACGGAAAAGTTGTGCAATGCAAATTGTTAATAACTTAATCAAATTGCGGCGTATTATGCGCCAACATTTTATTTTATTTTTTATTTTTTATTTTCGCCGTATTTTTATTTTCGAAAAAAATTGCGCTGTCATCAACATTAATCACAATTTTCGGAGTTGAGCGACGACAAATTTAATTTCATTTAAATTAACTTAAAATGAATAAATACGTTATTCAATTAGCTTTAAATCTAGAAATGTAAATTTAATTGAAATGTGTCTAAATGCACTAAAAATTATTAAGTAAACATCAATTAATCACAACTTTGCAATTTAATTAATTTAAAATGCAGAAATAAATTTACAATTTTGGCCGGTCTCTAAATACAAATATATGTCTTTGCTGAAGATGATGAAGTAAACGTCTTTTGATCAAAATTATTTGACAAAATGCTTAGAATTGCATTATAATGTATATTAAAATTATTAAATTAGACAACACATAATACATAAAAAGCTGTAAATTGCTTACTTTAACTTGACAGTTATGCGAAATGCGAAGAGATACATAAATAAAGAAGAATTAAAATGAAAAATGCGAATACAACATATTTTATTTAAAAATTCATAAATTTGTAAAATATTTCTAACGCAGATAAAAAGTCATGAATTATTAAAAAAATATACTTATACAAGCTTAACTCAAAAGTCTATTACAACTTAAAAATTATTTTATAAAAGGCATCTATTGTAGTAGTATGTTTGTTCAAAACATATGTTACGATAAAGTTTCAAAAATATCTTATTATGCTATTATTTCCACCCTTTCAGACTTTTAAAAAAGTAGAACATCGCATGCCCAAAGTGAATATAACTTTTTCTACCCATTTTTATCATTTAAGAATAGGAGTCTGATTACATAATAAAAAAATATTAACAAAACCTTAATACTTGAATTAATAAAGTGCGCTTATAAAGCATAGATAATTATGTATGGATCACGACAATAAAGGAATGGAAAATAATTTTTCTGATTTGAAAGTAATCATTAATACATTGGAGTAAACAAAATTTAATTTAGCGTGGTCAAAACAAGAAAGAGTTTATTCTGAATTTACTTATCTATATTTAGAAATATTTTGCAATTTAGCACTTGAGCATAAATTTATTCTGTATAAAGTCTTGCTATTAATACCATTAAGATTTTATACACTTATAACAACGCTTGAGAAAAGCGGATCATTTACCCATTATATAATAAAATTAAAGTCTATCTATAGACAGTAACTAGCTTTTTATACATTTATAGGTATTTTTTAGCTACAATTGTATATTTTAGCAACATTGCGCATACAAAATTTTACCCACAAAAACCTATTAAAGAATTTTGATAGAGTGAGAAACAAGTTAGATTGAATGTCTATTATTAAAATAAACCTTATTTTTCGGAAATCGGCATATAATATATTAAGTTAATGACTCAAATGAGTCACTAAAGTACTACTTTAATGTCTAGGCATAAAAAAATCATCACGTGATAGTATTCCGACTTCTAATTCGTCGTTATATTCTAATGAACATCCTATTGGTTGAATTATTATTCTGCGCAGACGTAAATAAAAATTATAAATATCGATATCCGAAAAAATCTAATATGCACCTCGGCATTAAGGGTACTTTAATGCCTCACATTTTCATATTCGGCATTAAGGTATCAACTTATTGCCTCGATACACAAATAACTACTAATTTTATATGATAATTTAGTAAAGTTTTATTTTCTAAATTATTATTTTTTATCTGATTTAATATTTTAACCACATCTCACAATCCACAAATCATGACTGTAGCAAATTAAACATTTCAAGTGGTTAGAAAACTGCACCAAATAAATAGTTATCAAAGCACTAAAAATTATAAGTGTTATTATTTTAAAGTTTGTTTAACATAGATATCAATTATAAAAAGAAATAAAGCAATTTATATTAACTTTACATAAGCATCATCCAATCTGTTTATATATTTACTAATCCAATAATTATATAATATAATATATGGTATTTTTTTAAGTAGTATTGTGTATAGGTGAATTATTACAATATTTTTACTTTATATAATATTTTAGTAATATTTTACAATCCACAAATCATAACTATAACAAATTGAAAAAACTCTTTAAACTTTCAAGGGGTTAAAAAAACTGCACACAAAGTTATCAAACCACTAAAAATCCTAAGTGTTATCAATTAAAAGTTTGTTTAAAATAGATACCAATTATGAAAAGTAATAATAAGCCCTTTTTATCCACTTTACACAAGCATCATCCAATATGTTTAAATATTTACTAATCCGTAAATTATATAATCCGGCAATATTCAATGATATAATGAGCACTTTAGTGCGATATCGGACAAATAATTTTTAATACCAATTAGTAGATAGTTTGCGGTGTGCGTATTATAATAGATATATGTGTTGCATAACATGCCAATTATCCGACGACAATATTATTCATTTATTCATCAAAACTGAACCCGAAAATATGTGATGTGTGTGTGTGTGTGTGTGTGTGTGCGTCGATTGACAATTGAATTCGTATTTGAAATGTAAATCGGCTACATATATTATGATTATTGATTGAATCGAATTGAAACCGCTTCATCGTCGTTTGGCGCGCGTTCCTCTCACTGCCCGCCCGCCTGTTGTTGTTGTTGTTGTTGTTGTATTTGTTGCTGCTGTTGCTGTTCCTGCTTTGTGTGTCATGGATATTGATAATGTAATTTTGATATTATTAAACGCAGCGCGACGACGAGGAGGCGAAGGCAATGAAACATCGATACTCGTTAATTATTTACAGCCGCTGTGTGGAAACGCATTCACGTATATAGAATAGATAACGTTTGTCGTATAGTAGCTATATGAAGGCAGCACGCTACGACTAGCTAGCTAGATCTTAACACAACAAACCGGTTATTTGATGTTCCTCATTTGCCTATTAAGCTTTGTTTTTGCACGATGAAAGCGCGCCGGATAGCATAGAAGGAAAAAATGCATTGTATAGTACCATATCATTGCCAACAGGCAGCAATCAAAAAATATTGGGTTGGCAACTAAGTAATTGCTGATTTGTTCAAGGAAATAAGAGCGTTTTTTTTAATGGAGAAAACTTTAATCTATTAAGTATTTTCCATTTTGTGCGATGACCTTTTGTTATCTTTCTGATGATGGTGTTGATTTCATCCTCATTAAGCTCAACTGGTCGACCTTAACATTGGTCATCTTTAAGAGAAAATCTCCGGAACTGAATTTTTCAACCCAATTTTAGCATTGCCTTTCTTTAAGGGCTTCATCACCCTACACGTTACGTAACTTTTTGGCGGCTTGCATTGCGTTCCTTTCTTTACAGAAATCATAAAACAACATATGGCGAAAATGTTCGTTTTTGCACTCCATATTTATATTGAGGTAAAAGAAACACTTTGAGAAAATATCTACGCAATGAACTTATAAAGCTAGCTTAGGGTGATAGCTAACATAATATAAGAAAAAGAAGAAAATCATAACATTTACGAATATCTTGAAATTCGGAGTGAAAATCATCTATAACTGAAATCGGCAATTACTTTGTTGCCAACCGAATATATTATAGCTTTTGTAAAATATTCCAGTTATTTGATGTTACTCATTTGCCTATTACGCTTTGTTTTCCCATGACGAAAGCACATAATAATATAGATAGAGGGAAAAAACGCATTGTACAGCTCGTGTGTCGATACACAGCGCGCGAGCAAAAAATCATTACCGCATCATCGCAAACAGGCAGGCAGCAATCAAAAAATTGAGCAATAATTTTTGATAAAAATTTATAGCGTTCATCAAATCCAGTTATTTTATATTACTCATTTGCTTATTACGCTTTGTTTTCCCACGATGAAAGCACATGATAGTATATAGATAGAGGGAAAAAAACGTATTGTACAGCTCGTGTGTCGATGCAAAAAATTATTACCGCATCATCGCAAACAGGCAGGCAGCAATCAAAAAATTGTGTAATAATTTTTGATAAAATATATGATGTAATACATGCTCGTTCATCGTATATCTTTCGCAACCCCTATTGTTGTTGTGTTGCGCCCAATTTTTCTCCGCGCACATTCTTTCCTCAGCCGGGATAAAAAATTTATGCGTTTAGCGCGCTATGTTAGTTGTGTATTTCGCTACGGCGAGCCCATAAAAATGATCCATGTCAAGGTGGTGGCGGCTTCTCTCTTCTGTTTTTTTTTTCGTCTCTCACTCACGACACCGCCCCCGCATATAAAATAAATTATTACCTTGCACACATTTTTTATTCATTCGCATGTTACGTATTTGCAATTAATTAGTTTGCTGCCACATTGCGCGCGCTTATTTATTCAATTTAATTGCAACGTAAACGGCGGCGGGCGCATTTGAACTACGAATAATTAATTGATGGCCGGCGCGCTTTTTGTCCCGCGCGCCGTTTAATTGGCGAGCTAATTAATTAATTAATTGAAACACAGACGCACACGTTGAGCGTGCGAGGGGTATACCTCTACCTTTATTTACATCGTCGCACATAAAAGTGGCACGCGCCACCGAACAACCTTTTTCTGCAAAGGCGAAGCCGCCGCCGCTCTTTCCGCACAATTTAATTGGCGACGCGCTCCCAAAAACATACGTCACGACTGGCTAAATGATTCGTCATATACCTATATCTGTTTGTTTGTGTGTTACAGGTTGGTACGAGGATAATTGGTTCGAGGTGAATCTCGAGGAAGAGAAGATCGAGTGCACCAAGGAGCAGATGCGCGAAGCGGCCGAAGGCCATCTTACCACCGAGGCTTTGATGTGGAACCAGAATCTGAACGAACGCACCATCTCCGGCATGACGTCGGAGGATTTCCGTCTGCGTCTGAACGACGTGCTGCGGGAGGAGGGCTACGATATCGATAATCAACGGTTTCCGCAAGGGTATCAGGAGGCTCCGTTGGCGTACGACGCTGTGTGGAGCGTCGCTTTAGGTAATAGTGCTAAGAGGACACCATGTGCCTATGATAGTAAGAGTAGATTAAAATACCTTTCTTACTAGGTGGATGAAATTAGCTATCAATTTATGTTAGAACCAAACGTTTTGAGTTGTGTTTTCATTTATTGTTGACTTTCTACTTGTTTTCAGTGAAGTAGAATCCTATAGTATGAAAAAATCGAACACAACGCATCAAAACGCCGGTATCAATAACAAATTTCAGTAATATTTATCGCAGATATAGAACATTAATAATTTTGATATTTATTTTTGCGTGTACAATGGTCACAACGCACTGTGACGATAATTGGATGAATTTGGATGAATGGATAATTGTGATAATGAGTGGAAAGTTGAAAATAAATTAAAACAATACTCGAAACGTTTCTTCCAAAGAAAAATTGAAGTTCCATATCACCTCCCAAGGAAAAAAGGCGTTTTAATCATATATATATTACTTAAGTCTATTATCGAACACTATGTATATGTTGGGAAAGGTTGCGCAAATCGTACCTCCGCGATTTTGAAGAAGCTATAAGGCTTAAGCTTCCAAAAACAGTGACAATACAACCAATTTAGTCCCATTTAGCGAATATTAAGATTTTGTCGCCCTATCACTCGGTGTAGAGATTTCATTCAACAAAGTTCATTTTTTAACGATTTCACATAATATTTATCTAGTATTTGTAAGCTTCCACAGCTAATTGAAACTAGATAATTGTATGTTGCGTTTTAAATGTATATTATACATTTATTTAAACATTATTTGCCTTGCATAGCAAAGTAAAGTATTGGTTGGATATTGTGTGACAATGATATATTAATAATATTCACTTGTATCCTAAGTCGTAGCTCCCTCATATTGTGCTAGTAAGAACGTTTTGTTCCAAATCTAATTATCAAAATGGATAAATTTTGTTTAAAATTGCTTGCATATTGTATTTACATCTTCATCCTTAGTACTTTAATGTCTAAAATTTAATAAGTTACATTATAAGAATTACAATTTTGTTAGACGTTAACCAAAATTTTATGCCATAATTGTACAGGTTGAATCCACATAGGTGTTATGTAAACAGAATATAATAAAAAATATGCTTCACTACTTTGTTTCTCCAATTGAAAGGTGTGGTACGACTTAGGCTATAGGGGGTACGATTTAGGAGCATAGGTTCCTAAGTCGTACCGATTTAGAATTTTTGAAATATCGAAACTACAAAGAAATGCATATGAATTTTTTCACTTCTGAACAGTAAATAGAAGCAGTATGTACTAAAGTTTTATATAGGACCAACAAACTTCTATTTTCTATTTCATTCTTTAAATTACAAGCAGTTTAAGTTAGGGATATGACTTGGGCAACCTTCCCTTATGTAAAGACTGCATTATACAATATTTCTCAAGTTAAACGAGAGCAATGCTTACGTAATGCAACAAAGTTCAAATGATCGGTGTCCCGATACATTTTGTTGATTTATAATCTGATGAAAATATAAATATAATACATATGCCAAATGATTTATGTAGAAACTTGCTTAAATCTATTCTTAACGTGCAAGTGAATTGATTTTAACTGCCGCTAAATGAACCATTTAACTATATTGATATTTCTGCTGTATAAAGATGATAAAATGTAATCAGTATCGAAAGTTGAAAAATATTTCTAACTAATAATCAATAAGGTCAATATTTCACATTCGTCAGAACATAGTCGTAACATAATCATTATAACATTTTTCAATTTATAAAAGAAGTATTATAAACATTCCAAATGATTTATATAGAAATTTGCTTTAACGTGGAAGTAAATATTTTAAATTGATTCTAAGTGACTCTAAATGAGCCATTTAACTATAATAATATTACTATAATATAAAAATGATATAACATAGTCAGTATCGTAAGTTGTTGAAAAATACTCCAAAATATTAATCAATATAGTAAATATTTCACTTTCGTCGCAACATGGCTGTAGCACCAATTTTTATGAAAATTTTGTAGACATAAATCTATTCTTAATGGGGAAATAAATAATTTTAGTTGATTTTAACTGAAGCAAAATAATCTATTTAATTATACGTCTAACTATTAATCAATAAGGTAAACATTTTGCGTTCGTCATAACTTAGTCGTAACACAATCTATATGAAAATTTATAGACAAAAAGTGTACAAAAAAAATATTATAAACATTCAAAATGATTTAAGTTGAATAGTTTGCCTAAATTCATTTTTAACGTGGAAGTACCTAAATATTTTAGATTGATTTTCACTGTCACAAAATAAACTATTTAACTGTAAAAATATTAGTGTTGTATAAAAATGATAAAACGTAACCAATATTGAAAGTTGTTGAAACATACTCCAAACTATTAATCAATAAGGTAAATATTTCGCTTTTTTGTCGTTATATTGTCGTAGCACACCAATCTTTATGAAAATTTTATAGACGCAAAGTTTACGTTCTTCGGCAAGGCTATGAACATGAACGGATATTTTAAGCAAATATTATTCTTGAAAGAGAACAATTATAAAAATATTACAATCGCGTGAAAAAATGTTAAAAATTATTCCCCGTAATGACGCACAAACTTTTTTCATATCGGATTCTTTACAGAATATTTTAACGTAATTCTGTAAATAAATACAAAGTCTGTAAAATTTATTCAAGCGAAATGCAAGGAATTTTAATAAAAAAATCGCTTAATAAAAGTAGACAATTTTTTTCAAATAGATATTGATTAAACGTTCACGAAGGAACGAAAAAAAACAGAAAATCAGTTCAGCGTGTCAACATTTTAAAATAATCATATACAATTTTTTTGGCATAAAGCTATTATCTTGTTTAAACAAATAATTGACTTTAACCACAAGTACCTATATCAATAAAGGGTCGTTGCATCAAAGTCACTTTACAGTTAAATGGATAAATAACAAAGCAGTTAAATGTAAAACTACAGATTTGCTCATTATCAGGTAAAGTTCCACTATTTTAAAAAACAAAATTTTAGTTGTCACAAAAAATATTAATAAATTAATGTTTGATATTTTATTTTTTTAAATTTCAACATTGTTATTATGAGAATGAGCAATCGACGAAATATGTAGTTCAAAGTGCGTTAAGCTTGGCTAAAAATGTATTGATTTGTCCGAAATAAAAAGTTTTGGACGAAAGTTTCTACCTAAATCTTCGTTAAAATTTCGGCGGAATATTGAAAGAATGTGATTTTCGTTCGTTTGCGCTCAGGCCGGATGAAAATCGCTGAAAACTGAAAAGATTTGTAGTTGGGTAGGCGAAACATGTTGAAACTTTGCAACTTTCCGTACTTTTCCACCGTTGCCCTTTAATTTTCCGCTCCAAACTATTGTGAAATTTCATTAAAGCGTCGAATTTTGGCGGCGGCACAATGCAATGATGAGAAAAACCAAAAAAAAACCAAAAAATTCCTAATCCGTCCTGGTCATTAAAGCAAACGACGAACGTTGCGTGCCGGCAACGAGCGAAAAAAACTACCCGAAGGCCATTCAACGTGCACTTTTAACAATCGCACACGCGAATTAATAGAGTTTAAGTGCGTTGTCGTGAAGCGGAGTTAAAGCTTCTTCATCCACAATTTAACTTTCTCCGCTTTCGCTCCCATTTTCCCGCACTAGGCGCTCCAAGTCAAGAAATCGTTTTCGAGCGCGCGCGCGCGCTTCTTCCACGAAAATAAAAACTATTCCACCGGAGCGATGTTCAATTACAACAATATAATGTTTCATTTAGAGAAGCGCTACTATAGATATATACGTACGTATACGGTGTATAGTCTAACTAGGGGTAGGACGGTAGGCGCAATTTGCTAAGCGAAATTGCATTGAAATGCGAGCGTCGAATATGCTTTTCACTATGCGAGTGTGCGAATTCAATTGGATGTAAGTGGTGCTACTTGCCGGCACGCTACGTCTCCGCCGCGCGCGTTTCGCTTCTTCCTCTCCACTCGAACAATTTCGCATCCATCCCTATTTATATTTCACCGGGACGCGCGCGCGTTTTTTTTTACTTCTTCTACTTCTTCGACTCATCCTCTCCGCTCCGCAGCGTGCTGCGCGTTTTGCTACTTACCCCACCACACATTGCAAAACGATATGTGTTTGCCGACTGTGTATGTATATATGCCATTTTCGCATTTTCCTCCCTCGCTCGCAATGCGATTAATTCTTTCCCATCGTATGCTTTTAGCGTTCAATAAAACGATGGATCGCTTACACAAGTTCGGCAAGAGCTTGAAGGAGTTCAATTACAATAATAAGGAGATTGCCGATGAAATCTATTCGGCGATCAATTCAACACAGTTTCTGGGAATATCAGTGAGTAGATTTTTATATATTATTTATTGTAAATATGTAGGTATTAACGACCAGTTTGTTCCCGGTGAGGAAATTAACAACTACACACTATACCTCTAAACGTGGTCGCTTTTTTGTCTGCGAATTTAATCACGTTTCGTGTTTATTAAAGTTTCCGATTTTGCTACTACAACAAATTTGTTTCATTTTGCATTTCATAGCAATGCTATACAGTTTTGTAATTTAGTTAAAAGTTTTGCATTTTTAAACTAGGTATATCGCTGCTGCTACATTTGAATTGCTAATAATTAAATTATAAATAAGTATCTAAATTTAACTACCTATTATTTAGAGTAAAAAAGTTTGTCTTGCTGTCGGAGGTAGTTTCCAAATTTATTTTCCTATCTGTATTTTAATGCAATCTCGATGCTTCTGTATCTTCGAGATCTGGTAATATTCATTAAAAAAAAGGCGCCGATTATAAAGTTTATTTAATATTTTCAAATTTTTAGAGAAAAAACTAGATTTATGGCCTTAATATAAACTAAGATCAAAAGAGTTACAATCAAAATATAGGTATACATGCATTTGAATTGCTATTAATTTAATTATAAATAAGTATCTAAATTTAACTACCTATTATTTAGAGTAAAAAAGTTTTTTGCTGTCAGAGGTAGTTTACAAATTTATTTTCCTTTACACTCTTTTTAAGTGTAAAGAATCCTATTTGTTTCTATACGAACTCTATTCGCATTTTAATGCAATCTCGATGCTTATCTACCTTTAAGATCTGGCAATAAAAAATATTCGCCCATTATAATGTTTATTTAACATTATCAAATTTTTAGGATATATTTAAGGTCTTAATATAAACTAAGATCAAAAGAATTACAATTAAAATATAGGTACCATGGCTAAAATTAATCGAATAGACATGTATTTGAATTGCTAATAATTAAATTATAAATGGTATCTAAATTTAACTCTATCTAAATTTAAATCTATTATTTAGAATAGAAAACTTTTTTTTGCTGTTGGAGGTAGTTTACAAATTTGTTTTCTTTTACACTCTTTCCAAGTGTATATGCTATACTATGCCTATTCAGACTTTAAAGCGATCTCGATGGGTCTCTACCTTCGAGATCTGGTAATATTCACAAAAAAGGCGCCCCTTAGTTTAAAGTTTATTTAACATTCTAAAGTTTTTTGAAAAAAACTAGGTTTATGGCTTTAATATACACTAAGATAAAAAGAGTTACAATTAAAATATAGGTACCATAGCTAAAAATAATCGACGATACATGCATTTGAATTGCTAATAATTGAATTATAAATAAACATCAAAATTTAACTACTTATTATTTACAGTAGAGAAGTTTTTCGTGCTGTCGGAGGTAGTTCACAAATTTATTTTCCTTTACACTCTTTTTAAGTGTAAAGAATCCTATTCGTTTCAATGCGATGTCTATTCGGATTGTTATGCAATCTTGATCCCTCTTTACATTCAAGATTTGTGTTGATAATCATTTATAAAAAGTTGTCCTTTATTAAGTTTGTTTTTTTAGAAAAAGAACTTTAAAAATTTACACTAAAAATATAGGTATTTTAGCTTATAATCTTTTTTTGTACCATTTATACACAATTGCTGATAAATTTTTTATGCCTACGAGTAGATGGTTGTTTGACCATTTACTTTACAAACAGTTTAAATTTAAATCAATTTTCCATTCTAGGAAAATCATAAACTTTCTAGTATATCTATGATAATATCAACTTTATTAATTATCATGACTAAAAAGAGAGTTAAACAGTAATCTGCAAGCAACTAAAAACAATGTTTAGTTTAAATTAATTTACAAAAAATGAGCGCTTATATGCAGCGCATCAAAAATATATTAATTTGCTTAAAAAGGTAATTCTTTTCTGATTTATAATTTTCACTTTACCATGCCTGAAATAAAGTTGAATATTTTTACATTATTAAATAAACAAAAATTTAAAAAGGCTCATGGTTAACAAGCCTATCATAATCATTACAATGTTTTAACTAACTTTATTGTCGAAAAGCGAAAATAACAACACAATATTTTTAAATCTAGAGCTTACTACAAATTAGGATCTCCTGAACCAAAATTAGTTGATCTATTAAATTTTTGCTTTAAATAACAAACCGGAAAATGTGAGAAAACACTGATACCGCTGTAAATAAATTGTAATATACGTTTTTACTATTGTAAAACTCAATACAAATTAGGATTTCCTCAATCTAAATTAGTTGATTTTAAAGCAACTATGTCTTGCTATTTGCAATTTTATGCTCCGACTGCCGCCAAAACAACCAAATGGTTTTTTCCTTTAACTAGTCTTTTGCTAGCTATCATATACTATTACTTTATTTAAACGTTAATTTATAATAGATGTTTTAAAAGCAAGCCAGGATTATCACTTTTTAAGTACAACACTTGCTTTATTTATTTACCATAGTTTTCGTCTTAATTTTAATTACGTTTTAATTGTTGTTTTAACTTAGAATTTCTACCCATTTCTTTCCAACAAGTTTGTTTCATTTTATTGCAGTTGTATTTTCTTATATAAATTCTGCTTAAAGAGCCTCAATTTTCGAAGGAGCAAGGAAAAACATTTATCGCTTTTATAGTTTGATATTAACGCTTACTTTATTTATATAGGGTGAGATAATTACTTTAGTTTCATTCGAATTTACAGTTTCTTTACAACATATTTATTTTATGCTACTAGTACTTTATTTAAAAAAACTGAAACTGCCACTTTTGAATTTTGAAATACTATTGAAAGATTATGTAATAAAATTTGAGAAGATTTAAATTTCAAATCATTCTTTGATAGTTTTTAAGTAATTTACAAGAAATTTAATAAATTATATTAAAATTTCTAGTAAAACTTATTATTTTTTAGAAAATATAATAATTAGGTAAAATAAATAAAATAAAATAATAAAATTCAGGGTTAAGAAATTACATTTGAAAACATTCACAATTGCAAATTATTTTTATATACTTTCTACTTAATTTACAACAAGTTTAATAAATTAAGTTAAACTTCTTATCAAATTTGTTATTTTTTTAGTATATTTTATATATATGAGTTAAGTATTTAAATTGAAGAATTATATATAATTCCAAAACATTTTTATACAATTCTTAGTTAATTTAGAACAAATTTAATAAATTAAATTAAATTTTTAGTAAAATCTTTTCTTTTTTTAACTTATTAATTACTATTAAAAATTTAATAATTAACTTTAAGAATATTGATAATTTCAAATCATTTTTATATAGTTTTTAGTTAATTTAGAATAAATTTAATAAATTGAGTTAAATTTCTAGTATGATTTGTTATTTTCTAAGAAAATTAAATAATTATTATTAAAAGTAAAGTATTATAATATATAGTATTTAGTTAATTTATAATAAATTTAATAAATTATAATAAATTTAATAAATTAACTTAAGTTCCTAGTAAAATTTGTTATTTTATTTTTAGCAAATTTAATTTTACTTTACTCCATTTCAAAAATTAGTGCTTATTGTATACGTGGCAAAGAATTCCTTTGTATTTCTATTACTTTCCTCTGTTTTTTATCTCAAATTTATTTTCGTTTTATGTTTATTAAAGTTTCAGTTTATTTTAACAACAAGTTGCACGAATACGAATTTGAAGTGCCCCAATTTTCGAAAGCGCATTTATTGTCGAATAATAGATTAGATGTGTGGCGGCGGCGGCGAATCTGCATTCACCAGTAGCAACAGCTAGAAAATCGCTCGCATCAAATTTATATGGCAGGCAGGCATCGATTTCAACGCCAAACGATAACCAAAATAATAAATTAGATAATTAGATAATTTTATCATTAGGTTTCATCGCTTTATCGCCTCGCACAAAGAACGCTATGAAAACGAGATTTTCTACATCACAAATGTTACACGCCTGATTAATATATGCAGGGAAAAACTTTTAATTTTATTAATTAAATTTTATACCCGAACTAGATTTAAATAATAAAGAAAATGTAGTTAAAAAATTCAATATATAAATCATAGAAAGTATGTAGATCGATCATTCAAATATTTTTTAATTCGAATATTTAATTAAGTTTTATACCTAATTTAGATTTAATTTTATAGACTTAAAAATACTAAAATTCAGTGTCATTTATTGAAAAACACTGAAAAATTCCAACATTCAGTGTCATTTATTGAAAAACACTGCAAAAATACTAAAATTTAATGTCATTTATTGAAAAACACTTAAAAATACTAAAATTCGGTGCCATTTATTGAAAAATATTGAAAAAATACTAAAATTCATTGTTATACTATGAAAAGATACTCAAATTCAGTGTCATTCATTGAAAAACACTGAAAAAATACTAAAATTCAGTGTCATTTATTGAAAAACACTGAAAAATACTAAAATTTAGTGTTATTTATTGAAAAACACTGAAAAAATACTAATATTCAGTGTCATTCATTGAAAAATCCGCAAAAAAATACTAAAATTCAGTGTGATTTAAATAAAAAATGCAAAATTTAGTTAAAAAATTCATTATAGGTGGGTAGATACTAGAGGTTAAAATAAATAAATGTAATCTATCTTATATAAGCATCATTAAATTTGCTGATTATTTTCAACGCCCTTTCAAACACTTTTTAATTTTAGTGTTTAATTAAATTTTATTCCTGATTTAAATTTAAATAAAAAATGGAAAATTTAGTTGAAAAATTCAATATAGGAAGAGTAAATGATAGAGAAAAAAATAAATAAATGTAATCAATTTTTTGATTATTTGTTTTTAAGTGTCATTCAACCACTTTTCAGTTTTAGTCTTGATTAAATTTTATACCAAATCTAGCTTTATATAAAAAAAGGAAAATGTAGTTAAAAAATTCAATATAGGTAGTTGATAGAGGTTAAAATAAATAAATGTAATCTACCTTTTATAAGCATCATCAATTTTTTGTTTATTTATTTTTAACGCCCATTCAAACATTGAGAGAGCTTTTTTGCCCACTATGTATGTATGTACATAGCATATTTAGTTGTGTTTGATGTTATTTGGGCTACCTAACTATGTAAACAATTCTAATTACATTTCATACGCGATCGCAGCAGCAATGTACCATATCTACTTATTTTGTTTATTTACATCACATTGATAAAACGAAATAGGCAATTACAATGCACATTTACATGTGTTTATTTTTCTAGGGTTTTGTGGCGTTCAGTTCCCAGGGCGATCGAATCGCCCTGACGCAAATCGAACAAATCATCAATGGCAATTATGTGGTATTAGGTTATTACGATACGCAAGCGGACAATCTAACATGGCTTGAACGCGAAGTGTGGATTGGTACGTACTTACTCAGCAACAAACACATTGATGGTAATGATGACGTGGTGTTGTTTTAGGTGGTAAAGTGCCTCAAGATCGAACAATCATTCGAACAGTGCTGCGCACCGTATCGCTACCACTCTTCGTTTGCATGTGCATCATTTCGAGTATAGGTATTCTAGTCGCTATTGGCCTTATAGTATTTAACATCTGGAATAGTCATAGGAGGTATGTAATATTATATAATATGGTGCCATCATTTGTACTTTCATGTTGTTGGAAAGTAGCCGCAAAGCCAGAAAAAAATCATAATTCAATCACTTTGAGAAATATTTGTTTTATCGTTAAATTTTCAATAATACATATATTATATTATGACCCAACCGCGGATGATTGCGGAAAACCAAGTTCGCGACTTGATGTTTTAAGGCCTATTTTGACTAAAACAATCACTTTTGATTATAGACGAAACTATTCATTAAAAAATTTATTTATACCAGGGGTGGGCAACGTTTTTAACATTGCGGGTCAAAATGAGGGCTTAAATTTACCGTAGCGACAAAATTCAATTTAGCAACGCACCAATTTAGACGATTATGATGCAAAATCACTTGAAAACTTAAAAATTTGTAGGAAAAATGTGAGATTTGTTCATTTTTGTTAAAGTTTGCATTTTGTATGTAAAGTTTTACCTTTTTATCACACATGTGCTTAATAATTTTTAAAATTTGAGAATTCTAAAACAAGGCGTAAAAACGGACGAAAAAATTTGATAGGTAAAATCATATATGTAAATAGTTTTATTGCGCGGGCCGGAAGAACGGTTTTCAAGGATCGCAAATGGCTCGCGGGCTGTCCATCGCTGCTTTAAACTTTAAATGATAGTGATTGCAAAATTTATTACAGTAATCAAAAAAGTGTAAAAATTCATTAGAGAAAACTAGACGATCTTTTAACAAACCAAAAACTTTTTTAAACAACCAAAAAAACGGACAATCATAGAACACTTTCTTGGTTTTTCATTATTTTTGTTTTTTTTTACAATTTCTTTATGGTTTTCGGCCGCTTTTTATTACGAAACAAGGACAAAATAAAACAGCAAAACTTTGTGAATAACAGCGAAAAGTGACAAGAAAACGGCGAAAAAAACATGAAAAGTCATAAAGAATAGCAAAAAATTGCAAAAAAGCAGCGAAAAGCATAGAAAAAAGTTGTAAAATAAACAAAAGTCATGAAATAGTAGTAAAAAACAGCAAAAGTCGTGGCAACTTTTCAGATTACCCTTGTATGTCATCGTGAATAAGGATGCATCTCTTATGCGTACCTATTGACGGATAACTGTACCATTTTTTGTTATGTAAATAAATTCTTTCGGATTCAATTCTTATTGGCGATGACGACCACCTCAATACCTTACAAGCAATTAATGTGTTAATAATTTTTTCCAGAAATTATTTTACAAAATTCTTGTAAATTTTTACTGATAATCCCTAAAATAATAAGCTCTGCAGATTTTAGTAAAAAGATGGTGCTATTATCGACTTTTATAATTACACATTTTGAACGAATTACATTTTTTATCATTGGCATTCAGTGCGCGTGCAACGAACAAACAAATCAGGATTTGTATGCACACAAATGCACTCCTATTTATAATAGGTAATCCCGGACCTATGTTTTGATTTTTGTGTTCATGGAAAAAAGCGCGCTGGTGGAAAAAATAGATTTATTCGCTATGTGAGCATTTTACTATTCTAATATAGTGTACTCGGAAGATTATATATAGCTACTTTGTAAAACAATTTTATTATTTATTGTTTGCCGTTCCCAGCCATTTATTTATATGACATATTTTTCAGAAAAGACGTCTTCTTTAACATTTTATTAGTATAATAACGCAATTTTCTATAGTGAGATTTTAAAATTATTCTCATCAGCGACGACCGAGAGAGGAAAGCGAAAGCGCGGCACGTACTTAATACTAAAATAAACGAATTTACACGTAATATTATTTTCTTCCCCTTAAATTTTAAGCTCTAAATAGAAACCATTAGTAAATTTGTTTACCGAATAACGTGCAGAATAAATTCTACGATTAAAAAATCAAACGTAGGTATTATATAAGGTGGCATGAAAAATACATAAGAATAGAAAAATGAAATATAAACTGATTGACGGTATAGTAGTGTAAGAATTAGTAATCAAAATTACCAATGTTTGATAATTATTTCCTATAAGTAACGTTCTCTTCCTTCTGCCATTAAGAAACTCAAATGTATCGGGTTGGCAACTAAGTAATTGCCGATTTGTTCAATGAAATAAGAGAGTTTTACTTTTTAATGGAAAAAAACTTTAATCTATTAAGTATTTTTCATTTTGTTCGATGACCTTGTGTCATGTTTCTCATGGTGGTTTTGATTTCATGCTCATTAAGCTCAACTGATCGACCTCAACGTTGGTCATCTTGATAAACAAAATCTCCAGAACGGAATTTTTCTAAACAATTTCGGCATTAACTTTATTTAAGGCACGTAACTTTTTGGCGGCTTGCACTACATTCTTGCCTTTACAAGAATTATAAACCAAAATATGGCGAAAATTTTATTTTTGCACTCCATATTAATGTTGGGGTAAAAAAACCCATTGAAGAAATATCTACGTAATGAACTTATAAAGCTAGGTTAGGATGACTGTTAACATATATGAGAAGAAAAGGAACATAACATTTACAGATATCCTAAAAATGGGAGTGAAAAGCATCTATATCTGAAATCGGCAATTACTTAGTTGCCAACCCGACATTATACTATATAGATGGCATGAGAATTTTCGAAAAGCTCTTCAAAAGAGAAATAAAATGCTGGAATTATTCCTGATTGACTGTGTAGTATGTAATGTAAGAAATCGTAATCGAAATTATCAATGATTGAAAATTACTCACCCCTTAAGCAGCGCAGCGTCCTCCGCTTATATACGTCAGCATTCCTTTAATGTATTGTTGAGAATCCTCATTGATCACTCTTAGTATATGTCAACTGGGATACCACGAATTCCATCTTGAAAATAAAGAGTGGATCACATTGATTGTCACGTTGGATTGGTATCGCTTTCACCTGAATTGAACAATTTACCGCTAATTTGCTAAACCTGCTTTGAATAGGACGATGCGACATTATACTCAAAAGCATCTCCTAAGTTGTCCATCCACTCGTGACTTTACCTTTTCAGGAAAACTCCATATACAAGACGTAGAATTCAAACATTGATGCATTGATTAGTAAATTTGAGGACGGCTACTCAGCCTCTTGGAGGGCACATCTTTCACACATTTGCAGATCATTACCAAATGTGTTTTTATAGATTACTGTTTTCTAAGTATTAAATTGTAACATTTCAAATATTTGAATCATTTTTTCTTGCTAAATTTCTTTATTTTTATGAGTTTTTCCATAAATACTCTGTTGTTTCATTACCACCATTTATAATAAGCTTCTATAAATATGTTAAAATAACTATTCCAATTTTTAATAATATGGTATGTAACGTTTCAATTTTTTTTGTGAATTTTTGCTATTTACAAAATCTAATACAATTAACCCTAAATTCTCTATTACGAGGTATCAAATGGTTGTTATTTGATTCGCAAATTGAACAATTATTACATCCGTGTGTGCACGTATGTCGTAAAACTATATCAGATAAGATTTTAGTTTGTTTTGCTGTGAACTTAAAAAGGTTATGCAAAAATTCATTCTAATCTTTGACAAATGCTACAATTTTTGAAACGTTTACTGAAATTTAATACCAATTGTTTAAGTACATTTTATAGCTTGCAATAAAACAAATATTCTTACAATAATTCTGTTGATTTAGACGACACGGTCATCCGTATGTGCATGTGTGCCTTAAGATAGATAGATAACAAATGCTGCAACAAAATTATTAAATTTTATGATATTTTTTATGTTTTCATACATTTTTCTCGCGGTTTTCACCGGAAATTAATAAAATTTACTATTCTGGAGATAGTCCTGGTAGAAATCTGTCGAAAAATGTTAGGAAAATGCGCCAAAGGAGGGTCAGTCTGGGAAAAATGCGTGAAAAACAACAAAAATATTAAATATTAAGATGTTTTTTATGTACCCACGCATTTTTCTCAAGGTTTTCACTAGAAATTGATAAAATTTACATGTCCGGAGGTAGTACCGTAGAAATCTGTGGAAAGATGTTAGGAAAATGCGCGAAATGGGTCTCAATCTGGAAAAAATGCGTGACAAACAACAAAAATATCAAATTTTATAATATTTTTGATGTTTTCACACATTTTTCTCACGGTTTTTACCCGAAATTGATAAAACTTACATGTCGAGAGGTAGGCCCGGTAGAAATATGTCGAAAAATGCTAGGAAAATGCAAAAATTTTATTTAAATTTAGTACTAACCACAACATATTTGAGTAAGTTTCATAGATCTTAACGAGAAAACACTCAACAAATTCTGCCTGATGTAGACCACAATGTCATGACAAATTAAAGCTTAAAGACCATATTAACCATCATATTTAAAACCACTATAAAATATACTGTTTTTAAATTAAAAAAAAAAGTTTTATTTACATTTAACATCTGGAACATCTTTATTGAAAGACGCTATATACCAAATTAATTAATTATCTATTGGAAGTTTATTGAGATTATCTGAAATTTAAATTTGGCATTGTTTCAATGACATTCTATTAATCAACAAACTATACAAGTTTTAATTATGAAAAAGAATATGCCGAGTTTAGTTGACACTAATGTCTAGTCACAAGTTTAACCGAGTCACAATTTTCTGAAATAGTTCATTAAGGCTGCGCTTGTTGTTTGCATACTTGCTGATTAGTTTGCAGCTGGTCGCTGCTACTGTAAACGTGCAGCGTCCTCTCGTCCGCAAGGTTTTATTTTTTGTTTCTTCGTAGTAGCTGCGGCGGCCTCCTTTCCACACGAGGACACGAGCGGCCACATGTCGTAATTATGCCCCGGCTGGCAAATTAGCAGCGCAGCGGCGCATTAATTCGTTTTTGTTTTTGTGAGGGGTGGAAAACGCTAATGCGACCAAAAACGCGCGCGAGCAAAACTTTTCTCAGACGACGACGACGACGGCAGCAGTAATTTCCCGAAATATCGTCGACGCTATGCGCGCTAGTAATCATCGTCCCATATGAAATTTATTACTAATCTTGCACACACACACACATACATAACAGCCGCCTGCCTGCTCCGCTAAATGGATTAATTATGCAATTTAATTAATTAAAATTTATTGGTTAGTTTAGAATCGCACTTTGCGCGCAATTATTAATTGAATTGGAAGCGAGAAGTTTTATTGGATGACGGAAGAAAAAAGAGACGATGGCAGCGCGTTACGACGCCGATGATTATTTTATATATTGTATGCGTGTGTCTCTGTGTATGTTGGGTGTGTGTGATTAGATTTTGTTTGAAGAAAAAGCGGCAAAGCGTTTGTCGTTAAGTAAACCTCGTACATGCTATAACACACGTCTGTAAGACGAGAAAAAATCCATTAAGTAAATGTTTGAATATCAAACGTGTAAACATTTACATATATAACGTTCGATGTTTTCTTTTTTGCGCTCCCGTCGTTCGTTCGGCTTTGCTTTCGCTCCCGTTAAATTAAATCACACCATCGCTGATTTATGTTTCTGTCTTGTCTTTTTATTCTTCTTATTGTTGTTTTGTTGCGCACACAGAGTAATTCAATCGTCGCATCCGGTGTGCAACACGATCATGCTGCTGGGCATCATCATCTGTCTCGCCGCCGTCCACCTGCTCGGCCTCGACGGCCACTTCATCGCGCCGACGACCTTTCCGCTGTTGTGTCAGGCGCGCACCTGGGTGCTGATGGTCGGCTTTACGCTCAGCTACGGCGCGATGTTCAGCAAGGTGTGGCGCGTGCATCGGCTCACCACCAAAGCGAAGTCGAATCCGTCGTTGCGCAGCAAGAAGGTGCAACCGTGGAAGCTGTACTCGATGGTCGGCGGGCAGTTGGTGATTGATGTGATTATACTCGTCGTATGGCAGGTGTGGGATCCGCTCGAACGCAGCGTTGAGAAGTTTCCGCTTGAGGACCCGACGGAGCTGTGGGACGATGCGATGATCCGGCCCGAGCTGGAACATTGCGAGAGTGTTAACAATACGGTGTGGATGGGCGTTGTCTACGGCTACAAAGGACTTGTTTTGGTAAATATTTAGATGTCATTTATCTTCATCAACAAAACAAATATTTATTTTAATTGACTTTAACTATCACTATAAAATATTATAGAAAAGACTTCGAAAATTCTAGAATTGTTTCCAAAACAGTAGGACAAGATAAAATTGCAAAGACAGATGCCTTTTTCGGATCAATGTTTTTGATTTTGACGACTTGCTTT
This sequence comes from Adinopsis sp. GC000173, assembly GCA_030264715.1. Classification (NCBI taxonomy): domain Eukaryota; kingdom Metazoa; phylum Arthropoda; class Insecta; order Coleoptera; family Staphylinidae; genus Adinopsis; species Adinopsis sp. GC000173. The sequence goes on from JARJDW010009666.1 coordinate 34,145, forward strand.
CAAAAATTCCAGAAATAGTCGATAAAAGTGATCGTACCATAGTTTTCCCAAAAATTGTTTTTAAATAGTCAAAATTGGAAAATATTATAGAAAAGAGTTTTAAATTCTAGAAACGTTTAAGCGACAGTAAGACAAGATAAAATTACAAAGAAATATACCTTTTTCGGATTAGTAGTTTTTGATTTGAACGACTTGCTTTTATAAATGCGTCTTAGCAATAACAGAAATAGTCGATAAAAGTATCGTACAATAGTTCCCGCTAGGCTTTTTTCGATTTTTCATTCCAAACTCAATTTTTATCCCAGAAATCGTTTTTAAACAGTCAAAATTATAAACAATTATAGAAAAGACTTATAAAATTCTAGAAAGGTTTCCGCAACAGTAAGACAAGATAATCTTACAAAGACAGATACCTTTTTCGGATTAATAGTTTTTGATTTGAACGACTTGCTTCCAAAAATTCATCTTAGGAATAACAGAAATAGTCAATAAAAGTGATTGTACAATTCTCCTTAGGTTTTTTTTGATATTTCATCCCAAAATCAATTTTTATTCCAAAAATTGTTTCTAAATAGTCAAAATTATGAAATATTATAGAAAAGGCTTCTAAAATGCTATAAAGATTTCAGCAACAGTAAGACAAGATAAAATTGCAAAGTCAGATACCTTTTCGGATTAATTATTTGGTTTTTGAGGACTTACATCTTAGGAGTGGAAGAAATAGTCGATAAAAGTAATCGTACAATAGTTCGCTCTAGTCTTTTTTTTATTTTTCATCCCAAAATCGACATTTATTCCAAAAATCGAAAGCCAAAACATGAAAAATGCCACCCTGGTGATGTTTTGTTTTATCGAAAAGGGAACACCATGAACATTTAGTAGACTGGGCCTTACTTGTTAACCTTAAGTTTGAAACTTAACCCTTTTGTTACTACTGGTACCTGCACTTATCCATATATACCAAGGATGTAATTCAGATTAAAAATTTTGCAATTTATCATTCTTAAAACCATCCAGGTAGAAAGCCTTTTAGCGCAGGCGTGTTCATTAAATGAAAGTCCGAAAAGGTTTTCTATATGGTGGCCCCCTTTTTTCGGCTCAAGTGTACTTATTATAACAATCCCCTTGCAACCTTTGATTATTTTTTAATTTTTTTATATTCACAAAAAAAATCATAGCAAACAGGTTAAATTAAAGTGAAAATAAATAGCCATTTCAATGAATTTGGTTATCTTACCGACAATATTTTACCATATGATGAACTTTTTAGGTGTTTGGGTTGTTTCTGGCGTATGAAACGCGTTCAGTAAAAGTGAAGCAGATCAATGATTCGCGCTACGTCGGCATGAGCATCTATAACGTGGTGATCCTCTGTTTGATTACGGCACCGGTGACAATGGTGATTGCATCGCAACAGGACGCCAGCTACGCATTTGTCTCGCTGGCGATCGTGTTCTGCTGCTTCCTGAGTATGGCGCTGATCTTCGTGCCGAAGGTGATCGAAGTGGTGCGCCATCCCAAGGACAAGGCGGAGAGCAAATACAATCCGGACGCGGGCGTCAGCAAGGAGGAGGAGGAGAAGTTGCAGAAGCTCGTCGATGAGAACGAGGAACTGCAACGGCTCATAGCACAGGTGATTGGCGAAGTTTTCTTTTTTTTTGTGTGTGGAAAAATCACGTCGCACCCGAATTGTACACACGTTTTCGTTTCTTCGTTCGACGCGCGCGCTTAGAAAACGAATTAGAAAAACTATAAAAAAGCGATATAGACAGATGAAATCGTTCGAGAAAAAAAACATTTAATCGAAAAGATGTTAAAGATTAAGGTCCCCAAGTTCCGCACCGTAAACTTTCAATATATCTTCAGTACTAACGAAAATATTTAAATCGTATAAAAATCACTTTAAAAATTATCTAAAACAATAATTTATTATCGAAATAAAGGCGTAAAATAAAAAAAATGAAGAAAAATGATTAATTGTAAAAATACAGCGACACAGGTCACTCACAACCAACCCTCCATTTCATTCGCTCCGAACTAAGTCTCGAACATCGACCGCGAATGCAAAATGTAAATTTGAATGAGAATTGTGTGTGTGTGGTGGAAAGTCCATCACGACGTTCCATCACACTGTCAAAGTGAAAAACTGGCATGCTGGAACGATTGGGGGAGAGGTTGGAGAGTGATGAAGCGTTCGTGAATGTTGACACAACAACAAATTCGTTGCGGAAGTTTTGAATCGACACGACAAAGACATCAAGTCGTCGCAAAGCTATTGCATATACTTTCGTTACCTGTTTTTTTTAAACGGATACTCAACAAATAGATGTAGAATTATTATAACAAATGATTTTTTTATCATAAATGCATTTTTCTTAAAACATCCAATTTTTTATACTTAAAAACTAGTTAATTGAAGTAAAATATATTTAACATTAAGTGTATAGTTTAAAGTGTTAATGAGCATTTTGATTTGATATTGGACATCCAGAAATACTCAGATAAAGTTTAGAATATTAGATGCTACCTCTTAGTGAACCTTTATTATCATAAATAACAAGAATAATTATTAAATAAAAGCACTTGGTTTTAGTTCACTTATATATTATATTTAATTAAATCTATAAGTAAACTAAAAACAATAAATAACTATTAGATACTTATTTTATATTCACTAATGAAGTTGTATCTATTGATACTATCGAGAAAATAATTCGAAAACTGAAAATAGTGTACAATTTAAAGCATAAATCAACTTTGAACGATTAGTGTCAAAATCAGCTTGTTTGTTGTGTTGTAGAAGGAGGAAAAGATCAAGCTGTTGAAGGACCGGCTTGCCGAGAGGGAGGCGAAAAGTGGTGGCGGTGGCAGCATTGCCAGCAGTGTGGGTCTACCGCAAACGCCCGGCGCCGTTCTGACGCAAGGTAAGGAGAACAACAATTTGACAATCGTCGCCGATTTCCTAACCGACGCCGCGACATCGGACTCGGCCTATTGCTATACGCGCTCGAGCCAGTGCGATGCCAGCCAATCGGATATCGAATTTAGCGAAAGCTACCTCTAGCACCTCACACAACTAACTCCTCGTGCACAACACACACAGTCACACCACGCACACATCCACACGAATTTCGTCAATTAAGCAACTTTTTTCCGACACCATCCAGCCCCGCAACCGCACCCCACCCCACACACTCTCACTCACTCAATTTTTTTTTGTCCCCGGCAATCAATCACCGTTCGTCACACGCCGCGCAAAATTGGAAAATTTGGCGACGCAAAGCTCATTTCACATATACTAACCAACCCAATTTTCTATCCACCCACCATCAATAATAAATAACCATGATAATAATGACAATGTTTAATTGTTTAGGTGTGAAATGGGCTTAAAAATCATTTTTAAATAACAAAATAAAAACCTAGTAATAATATAATGAGAGAGCGAAGAGGTAATTTTGCATGCAAATTACGTTCAAATTAATTGATGATGATGATGATGATTAATTTCTGATCGCTCGCATTATAAATAGTTGATTTAATTTAATTATGTGAATTAGAGAGTAATGCGCTAATTAACAATTTTGCATGCGATTGCATTACACCATTCCATCTATACAAATGGTGTCTCCTCGTTTTACTTTATAGTTTCTATTTTATTTTTATATTTAGTTGTTTTTCTCGTAGACGTTGCATTTATTTTTATTTTGGCGTAGTTTTAATTTTTCGATATTTCGAACGAAATTAACATGGAAGCGCGATTTAGCCGATCGATTTCTTACACGATCGCCGGCGCCTTCGCCAAAACTATAAAAAAAAACTCTTTCGCAAAAAAAGGCAGCAAGCAGTAACTGGGCACATATCCAGAGGCGTCGCGTGTCTTATCGGCGCCCGTGTGCGCAAAATACATGTTAGCCATCTTAAGAAATACATTTTTAGGTTCACGTTCAAAATTATTTTTTTAATTTCACCCCAGAAAACATTTTTGATAAATTTTTTCCAATATTTCTTTGATCTTTGGCATTTTTCATCAAAATTTAGCAACTTTTATCATTATTGCTGGAAACTCGAGAAGAACGCAGTTTATCGAACAATTTTGAGGAAAATCGTTAAAAGTTTTGATGGAAAATGCCAAAATCAAACAAGAAAATCGCAAAAATTTTCTTAGTAAAGAAATATTCATCAAATTTTCATTGATCTTTGGCATTTCCCATTAAATTTTTAGCGACTTTTATCATTATTGCTGGAAAATCCAAAAGAACGCAGTTTATCGAACAATTTTGAGGAAAATCGTTAAAAGTTTTGATCAACAATGCAAAAATCAAAAAAGAAATTCGCAAAAATTTTCTTAGTAAAGAAATATTCATCAAATTTTGTTGATTTAAGAAACGGGTGAAACTAAAAAAAATAATTTGCAATGGGGCACTAAAAATTGGTAAAGAAACTAAAGCACCTGTATGCGTCGACGCCTCTGCACATATCATTGCGTTTGGAGTGGTTGAGTGTAAGAAATCGAGCTTTTAAAATTAGTGCAGCAGCCAAATACATCTCGTTATAACATAAAAACGAACAATCTTATTATCAGCACGCGTTCATCCTGTCCGAATGCATTTAAATTAATCGAAATAATAATATAATAATCATTGTTTTCTAATCACCATTGGTCTATTTTTCTATATTCTACGCCATCCCAAAAAATGATTATTTATGTTGTAACGAGATTCCAAATTAGTTTAATCAATTAGTTTATATATTTATATCTATATATTTAGTGTATTGTTATGCTATGCCATTTTATTATTAATTACTATATATATTAGCATTTTTTGGGATTTGTTTTAGTAATCTGTGATTTCGATTCTTTTCTGTGCAGATACACGAGATGAACGCATTTAAAATTTACTTTTAACCAATATAAAAAAAGCGACAATATTTTCGTTTCGTTTCCCCATTTAATAAGCAGTTTTTTGATTGATTGATTGATTGATATGAAAGAAATAAAACGACTGATGATGATGATGATGGCGGGCGATGATGACGAAGCCGATCAGATGATGCTGAAAAAAAAACACACGAGTCAATTTTTTGATTTTAGACAAACATATACACCTAAGCGAATGAGCGATGCGACGAATGAACAATGCGACAAAACAAACAAAAAAAACTAAAAAGAAAATAGTGAGATATTAAAAAAAAGTATATATATATAAAGAAAACAACAGCTCAATGTGTGTAGAATAATTAATTAAAATTAACATTAAATTAATTGTAATGAATGGAAGGTTATTACGTCACGAAAAACGCATTCGACTAAGAAATTACAAAAATATACAGGCAGCGCGCTTTTTCATTTCGTTTATTATTATTGTGTACTAAATTAACTACTAAGTAATACAAAGAAAAATGGGAAAAATAAATTCTAAATGTCGATGTGATAGTTTATAGAGATAAAACATAAATAATCAGATTTTCTAACAAAATAACAAATGAAAAATTTATCAAAAAAAAGTATGTATTATTAAAAATATTTTTTCTCGGATGCGTTTTTTCGTTATAATTCTAAAAAAAAACATCATTTACACAAGACAAAACTAAATGGTTGTGCATGATTTTCAAATTATCATTTTCTCCGTTTTGCACTTTATAAGAAAAATGAAACATAATGATGAGAGGAAAGCGCTCACCGAACAAAAAAAATATAAAATATATATGAACGTAAATAAATAAGCAAACACTAATTTACTTTCCAATAAAATGTGTTGTCGGTAGATGAACGTTATAATTTATAAAAAAAACTATGGCAAAAAATTTCGACTGGATGTTTTAGACGTTGTTATAACGAGATGTGTTTTAAAATGCATACACTTAGAAAAAGAAGAAGAGAGAAACCAAAAAAATAAATTAAAAAAATATATATGAGACGTTTTCCCTGTTTTTTTTTTGTTTTTCATTTGCTTTTTGAGAGAAATTTACACGTACACGTGGCATAAAACGGTTACGTTTGTTTAAATAAATAAAAAAAATGTGTTGTAGATAAGGTTTTCGTTATACGTTTGCGTTAAGTTTTGTTTTTGCAATGGAGAAATTGTGAATTATTGTGTGGAAGTGTCGCAAAATTTGTGCTGCAAAAGCAAAAAATGACATTTTGTATAGTTTTCTATACGGGTGGTACGAGTGCATTTCAATTTATTGCAGCAAGTTTTTGTGGCATTTCGCATGCATGAAAAACACTTTATCTATGAAAGTATTTATTAATACCAAAAAAAAGTGTAGCGCAATGTTATTTATTAATTATTACTCATTGAAAATAAAAAAAAGAATAAATGTTAGCAATATTTAAACCATGAAAAAATAAAACAATCAATTGTTATTTAATTAATTTGTTGCTCACAGAAATTATATAGCAAAAGAAACTCTTATTATACTGAATTAATAGGAAGTATAAACATGATGTATATGTTAATTAATTAATTAATTAATTATTATGGCTGTAAATTTCTGATGATTTTTTATGAATTGTAATAAAAGGGCAAAAATATATGAATGTAGACGTTTTGTTTCGTTAATTAGTAGATATATTGTTTATTCATCCGAAAGCGGGCGCTACATTTATATATTTAATCATTTTCGATCGATAAACGTTTTTTTTTATGTAAAAGAAGAAAAAGAAAGAATTAATGATAATGTTTGCGTAAAATTTCGACGTCATACCTCATTACGGCTCAAAATGAGGCATGACCTAAATGTTGAAATTTTTATTAATCCAATAGTAAGAATATTAATTAATAGGAATTTGCATTGACGGAAATGTGCTAGCGCGACGTTATCATTAATTTGTCCTGTTATTTATGTTTGTTAGCAAGATAAGTATTGAGTATTTAAATAATTATTACTAATTAGTACCTAAATTAAAGAATTAATTATATGAAAAGAAAAAAATATGTGTTCAGAACCCAATCAGCTAAATAACTAAAAAAAACAAGAAAACCTTAATATCTTATATTTAAAGATAAATAAATTAATAAATATAAGTGTACAAAAAGTAATTGTGTTTTATTTACCTATTACTGTACTTTTCACTAACGAAAACTATAAAGAATGTGTTTTATCAAACCTTACTTCCTTTCCATCCCTTTTACGAGTATGTATCTATTACTTTTTATCAATATTTATACATGATAATGAATATATAGTACCCATCTATTGTATAAAAAATCATTAAACTTTTACATGGATTTGATTGCCAATTTGTTTTTACAGCTTGTTATAATTTTATGCTTATATGGGTAGGTAGTGTATATACTCCCTTTTAACTGCATTATAATTTATTTTTTCGTAAACTAGATTGGATCATTTGCTCAGAATCAATACATTAATATAATTTTAAAGCATTTTTAGCACAAAACATAAGAAAAGGAATAAAGAGGAAGTCTAATCATTGTAATTTTAACTCAAGTATGTTTAAATGCGTATAGAAATGTTTTAAAATGATCTTAACGAACTAATCGAAATTAGTTTACAAAAATCATAAAAAAACATGCAGTAAAGTAAAGTAGTAAAAACTATTAGGTTGGTATTACGGCTTTCTCTCGCGACATTGTTTTCTTATAAAAATTGACTTTTTGTTTATTATATTTTCATAAAAGTAATCTTCTCTCTTTCAGGAACAAAAATGCGTAACAAAAATCATCTTCATATTCGCCATATTGGGGTTGAAAGTTGGGAGGCGGCAGTCATTTCACAATCTCAACCAACTTTTCCGCGATTAAACAATCAGCAAAAGTCAAGTAGAAAGATGGTTCCAGAGGTTCAAAACAAACGACACAAATCTTGCAGATAAAGAAGGAAGAGGTTGGCCATCGGATTTCGACGATCAGGCACACCTTTCTCAAAGTGGTAGAGCATAATAAGGCGAATATGAAGATAATTTTCGGTACGCATATATGTCCCTGAAAGAGATAACTTTTATAAAAAAATAATAAACAAAACGCCAATTTTTGTAAGAAAACAATGGCGCGAAGAAAAACCACAATAATTATGCACCAACTCAATACATACCTATATATAAGCATATAATTACATATTTGTTATATAATTGAATCATTCTTATCAAGTTGCAACAAAATTTTTAAAACTTTTTATATTTTCTGAAAAAAGTATTCTAATTTTTTATAGTTAGAGCTCGACTGAAGTTAGATTTAAGATAAACTACTAACCGAAAAAGAAGAAAATAAAAATTATTATAAATAAAATAAAAATACACGTGACTCCAGTACCCACCTTGCATAAAAAATTAAAACCAATTGCAGTGACTAGCAGGCGTATTTTCATTTATAGTTTTGCAATACGCGATTCTAAATATTTTTCCTTACTCTAAAGTTCTGTCGAAAAATCAACCACATGAGCATACGCCTAAAAATGAAAGCTCTGTAAAGAACACTAACTACATTTATATTAAATCACAAGAAAAAAGAATTTCGTGACCACGAACCTGTTCCTATGTTTTGCCTTCCAGATTTATCGCCTGGTTTTCTACGGCCAAATATTTATAGGTATTCTCCTTCACAATTTTTCTTTCAAAACCAACAAATTACCGAGATCCAAAATGCTTTTCAATTTTCCTATTTTTTCTCAGAAGCATAATAAATAGAAGGTGAGTATAATTTTTCATTCGACTTTATTGTCTACAAAAAAGAATAATCTTAGAAAAAAAAGTAATCAAAATGCTACAAAAATATGTGTTGAAATCAACCGCGGATTATGAATCAAATGGCTAAGTAATGTTTTTGTCCCACCTCGGAAATCATAGTGTTCTTGCATAATTATCTATGAATCTACGAATCATTGTAAATATTGTTATTAAAAGTTCAAAAATGGTTACAATATTCTTTAAAAAGTTAAAACTTCATGAGTTGGGAACGTTATCCAAAGTGTAAGTATGTAATTTTATGTTGTGGAAATGTTTCAAAGTGACAATTTTTATTAAGAACTATCTTCCAATGTTAATGACCTAAACGTAATAAAGGAATTTTGTACGCTGTCTATAAAGATAAGAACGCTAGTCTAGTTTCTCTCTTCAGAGCTGTTTATCTGAAGAGCTTTAAATTATAAATTGCTTAACTTCGTGAAAAAATATTCCTTTTCTATATGCTATTAATGTAATATAAATTTTAATTTAAGTATATCTATTATTATTTAAATTGCAAAATGGATAATCATTTTGGCGGCTGTATACCCAATTTTCATCGAAACTGATTTGAATAATATGCATTTTCCGCGCGAAATTGATCGCTTTCCAAAACAATTTCCTTTGGTAAGGATTGTTTGCTTATTCAATATTTTTTTTAAATAAGTGTACACTATTAATACAATATAAGTTTTAATAAAGCTTATCATTTTTTATTGAAATTGCAAGGTGAATAATGATTTTAACGGACATATACCAAATTTTCATCGAAACTGATTTAAAAAATATACATACTCTCAGTGCAAAATTGGTGGATTTGAAAACAATCACTTTTGGTAAAAATTGTTTGGTTATTCAACAATTTTTTAAAATAAATGAACACTATTAATATAATATAGCTCAATTTTAATTAGGCTTATCAATTTGTATTGAAATTGCTAGGTGGATAATGATTTTCTCGGCTATATACCTAATTTTCATTGAAATTAATTTGAATAATATGAATTTTCCGCGCAAAATTGATCGCTTTTCAAAACAATTTCAATTCATTATTTTTTTTAATAAATGTATACTATTAATACAATATAAGTTTCAATTAAGCTTATCAAATTATATTAAAATTTCAAAGTGAATAATGATTTTCACGGCCATATTCCTAATTTTCGCCAAAACTGATTTAAAAAATATGCATCGTTTCCGCGCAAAATTAATCGTTTTTCAAAACAATTTGTCTTGGTAAAAATTGTTTGCTTATATAAAATATTTTTTAAATAAATGTATACTGCTTGTCTAAGCCGCTAACCTAATATACATTTTCCTTCCACCCACTTGCTTTTAATAAAATTTGCCTGGAAAATATATCAATTCTCAAAACTGTGTTCGCCTAATACAAGTTTTACATAAAGCGTGTTCGTTTTTAATAAAAGTTTCTGGGAAACATTGCCTCCTTAAGCTGTTAACCTAGTAAAACAGTTCATTACACCACTCTTAATTATTAACATTTTTATACCTTTTCCTTCGTCTGAATGCCTAATACAATGTTACTTAAAACTTGTTCGGTTTTAATTAAATTTTATGAAAGAAATATGCCCCTTCCTTAAAACAGCTTGCATAAAATTACAAAGTATTAACAAAACTCGTTTGTTTTTCGACTCAATTTTCCGCTGAGAATATATCCCTTACCAAATTGTTATTTATCATAACAAAAATTACTCCCCTCTGTGTAATTTTCTAAAAACAATACATTTTTTCTCCATTACTATGAATGTTGTATGTACGCATCTAATACAAATACACATTCGGCTTGACGTTTTAATAAAACATTATGTCCTTCCCGTCCGACTTTTTTTCCAATACAAATCATGAGGAAAGTTAGTTTGAATATTGGAGACTAAAACCAAACATAATTCAAACTTTTCCAAATACTGCCACCTCGTAAATAATGGTTCCCTTAACATTTATAAATTACAGTTTCAAACCAATGACGACATCTTCTAAGTAACAGGCAAACTGAACGATGTGGATTTTAATAGGACATCTTCTTGGTCTTCTTCTTGTAGATTCTAATAATGGTTTCCTTAACATTTATAAACTTCAGTTTGAAATCAATGACGACCAGTTCTAAGTAACAGGCAAACTGAACGATGTGAATTTTAATAGAACGTTTTATTGGTGTTCTTCTTCATGCAGATTCTTGTATCCGAATGATTATTGGAAAATGGCTTAAAAATGGAGCCGTTCAAAAGAACATATATTTTATTTACAAATTGCTTTATATCAATATTTTTTGTATTTTCATTGTTTTTAATTAATAATCTTCAAAATTCTTGTATTTGTTTTTTTTTTCATTTCACTTTTGATTGCTCTAGACAAAATCACAACTCTACTTGGTGAAGCAGTTAATATTTGTTTCATTTTTTTAATATATTATATATAGATTTTTCTTGTATATATTTATATATAATATTTATATTTAGATATAATTTAAATTAATTATTTAAAATCAAGAATATCTTGTCAATATTTTGTACAACAATACCTTTTTTTTCTTTAAAGTTCTCTGATTTGCACATTAAGGCCATTTTGTCACTGTACAATTAATTTAAATTTTCTCGTCCATCATCATTATTTTCATAAAATAATCGACCAACAATTATTCACAAATACATCACTTAATCAACTAACATTTTGTCATCAAAATTTCATAAATCATAAATCATTACGTGTTAAAACAGAATCGAATCGAACGAAAAAATAATGATTTAGGAACTTTTCTCGAATGCTACAAGATAAAGTGAAGACAATTAATGTAAAAAAAAATATTAAACAATTAAACATAAAAACAAGACATTTTGCATTTTATATAATCACCGCTCTGGACGACGTTACTGTTTGTTTATATTATTATCAATCGTATGTACAAATTAGAATCAAAATTTGCATGACAAACAAAAACGCGCGACACAGCCGATGTAAAATCCAAAATGCATTAATAATATAATTAATTCATTAAATTAACATTGTGTTTTCATTTTCATAATATTTACAAAAACCACTATTTCTTTAAATATATGCTTAATAATACAATCAAGTGTTGTTATTTAAATGTTCTCGCCTTTTTGTTTTCTATACGAAAAATCAAACAATTAGAATTTTGTACATACAAAAAAAATTAAACGATAATATAACGAACATTTATACATTTTTTGAAAATTACTTATATGTACTTTGAGAAAAATATATAAAAATTATAAGAATATGTATAATTGATGGATGTACTCTACTATTTATATATATATATAATATAATATGTATAAATTGATCAATAAAATAATAACTAAATTAATAATCATTGAATTGATTTAAAAAATAATCGACACACATTGATTGAAACAAGGTTAAATGCGTGCGTGAATTTTTATGTACAAAAAATTAAATTATGTTTTTTGAAGAAGAAACGCGCCCAACCGAAGATCGACAAAACGTTACACGTTTTCATTTATTGCAACAATGTAATGACTTGAATGCCGAAGGCGATCGATTTGGTCGCGTTTCTGCTATGAACGCTTTCACAAAGCGTTTGTTTTTATTATACTTAATTCAGTAATAATCGAGCGTCAAAAATCACAAAATTGCGCTTTTTTGCATCGTGCCATCACGTTAAATTTTTCTACACAGTAACGTGATAACGCGCCATAGTTACAGTAACAATGTATCTAAAATAATTTTACACACGTTACAATTTATAATTAATTAGTTAATTAATAATAAATACAGGTACATTTTTTCTTTTTTCAGTTAAAGTGTTGTTGTTGTTTGCAGTTACATGTACATGTGTTCGTACGTGTAATTATTATTTAAAAATACAAAATTGGAGTTTGTGTTTTTTCTGCTTATTTGCGTGGCGTTATTACATTGCTTAGTGCTACTCCATCATCGACGAGGTCTGCTGCTGTTGTTCGGAGTCCGACTCACTTTGTTCAGTCTTTGGCTTATCCTGCAGGGAGTGGCGCAACTCGAGCACAGCGCTGCCAGTGTACAAGCGTTTGATGCCGCGCGGGAGAGCACGACACGATTGCAAATTGATGGAATGAAGGTTTGGGCATTTTGTCAGCAGCGCCTTCACCGGCTCCAGGCTCACCGAACTGCCGCACAAATTAATCGTCCTACACATAACATGTAATGAATTAAATGAATCGATTTCAATAATTAGTTGGCATACCTTAGCGGCGATTCAGAGCCGCGTTCGGCGAGCGCCAAAACAGCAGCATCCAATGAGGCCGTGGCTGTCGACCATGCAAGATCAACCTCGAACAGGCTGTGGCTCCATTTTTGCAAGATCAATTCGAGGCCGGAGTTTTGTGTTCGAGTTATCAAGCACGCTGCAATAACAACAAAATTAGGTTTTTTAATGGTTTTGTATAATGCGCTTGGTGCAAACAAATACTTCAATACCATTATATGTTTAATTACAGTTTGAATGTAAATTTTGCATAGTATACATATAACAGACATCAACAAAATGGGAATTTATAAAAACAAGAACAAGTCTTAAAAACAAATATAAAGCAATAAGCAAATATTCAAAGCTTTCACTATCTTAAGCCTTTTTTTCTTTATGTACGATATTTGTGACATTATCGGTTTCCATAACAGATTATTTCAAAATGCATCAATTGTCAACTATTCAAGAAGTTGCTTATCGCATGAAATTTTTGAATAATTAATGGTTTTAAAGGTCAATGGCAATTAATGGCAATAAATAAACGCTTTGTTTCGCTCTTCTTATAAAATTGAATACTACTATATCTGAATTTAATGAATGTCTAATAATATATAGGGTCTTTTAGTAAGTATGCTCGATGTTTTTATGTAAACAAAATAAGTTTTGTGTTATATTTTCTATTTTAAAACATTTTTAAGACAAATTTAAGTAAAATATCATTTAAATGTTCGCCGCGACTATTCTTAGTAGTAAATATCCTGAAGTTTATAAGAGTAAATTGATCAGAACTTGTTATAAGGCGTTTCTTACACTGACTTAAGAAGCACAAATTTAAATTATATCAAATAAATGTAAAAACAATTTCGGAATAAACCTTTAAAAATGTCATAAACTTTCCCTAATTTGAAATTCTGCGCAATGACTTCGCTAACCTGTCCACTTTACCATAGCACGACAAAATAATGACCTTCAAATCTATTGGTAAAAAAGCCCTACTTAATATGTAAAGCGTAAATGATCTGCCAAGCTACTATATGCGGCCCGAAACAAACCAGAAGTTTTAAATTTCTGATTGCAAGAAAACTTATAAAGAATCATTTAAATGACTAGTCTTGGATTAATAATTTTGCGAACCACACAGCATACTACAAGGACAAGACAGGGATATCGATTGTGAATGGCTGGTGGAGAATATCAAATTTAGTAACAATGCACGAAATTATTAAAAAAATACTTTGACCAAATTATTTCAAAGCCAATGTAACAAACGCCACAGAACAAATTCTGAATAAACACATAGAAAATTACGTACAACCTAGAAAAGTCACAACGGACATTAAACTATAAAATTTGCAATATAATATGCTTATCTCATACACAATTAATTTTATTTGCATTTAAACATCGACCATACTGATGGAAAGACCCTACATTTAATAAATTAACTTCATACTTAATATGTATTTACGTATTCAATATTTTTTACTGTATTAGTGCTCAGTTTATGTATCTTAAAATTACTAATAAGTAAAATCTATTTATTCACTGAAGTTGGCACTTACCGCTTAAGAATAAGTGTTCGAGATCCCATGCAGGTACTTTAACTAAACCAGAATCGGTTAAGCGAATACAGCCGCGCACATCCAATAGACGTAGCTTAGTGCTATTCTTTAGAATGCGTTCGATGCCATCATCGTCGACGCAGCGCGCCGTCGTCGTTTTGTCATCTTCTAGACCAGCTAGCGATAACTCTTCCAAGGCAGGGAATCCGGGCGACGCCACCTAAACACGCAAACAGAAACAATGAAGCATGAATTATGCAAAATTGTAAAAAAGCAAGTTACTATACCTGATCCGTGAGACTAGCAGCCGCCAACCAAATTTGACTGTTGGTGATACGAAGCACGCGCAACTTCGGACATCCCAACTGCAACTTTTCAATGTGCAGCAGAGCGGTGTTGTGCGCAAACGTCCGTATATTCGATATGTCTAGGAGCTCTAAATTCTGACAATTTGCCTGTAAAATAAGATAGTTAATAACTGAAAAAATAATTCTGATTTAATAACGCATACAGCAATTGATGCAACAATCTGTGTAAATCCGGCAATTTTATTGTGGGCGAGCACCAAATGTGTTAGACGGCAGTTCATCGTTTGTCCTAAGCTGACCAAAGGTTGCGCGTTAATCGCAGACGTTGACTGCAAAAATAAGATTATTAATGTGATGAATACATTAATTAATTGCACTTACATTAATTGATGATAAATCCAAACGTTGCAGCTTTTCAAACTCGGTGGTGATGTATTTCAAATTATCGGCGTTCAATCCCTTCCAACCACTTAAGTTTAAACCACGTAAATCGGGGCAATTTTCGCAAATCGCTTCGAGCGCCAGTTGAATATCGCGCACCTTCCACTCCCCGAGATTTAGATCCTGGCAGTACTTGAGCCGATTCTGTATCAGCCAATGTAATTTCATGTCGGTGCGGGCGCGCTCCTTCACCCAGTTTAGATCGACCTTGCGCCACAGCGTCGGCAGTAACGCAGCATCGCGCCACAATCGACACACCTTACACAAACGTACGAGTGTTGGCAAAGCGCCCTCCTGCGCCGAAACATGCTGAAAGATCAAGTGGAGCACGTTCTCCGGCATATTGCCGCCCCAACCGCTTTGTACTAGCGGCTCGTTGAATTCCACATCGTCGCCATCCTTCGTTCGTTTAGCATTGGACGATGTCTCGTGATCGGACTGGTCCGTGTCGCTCGTCTTGTGCTTTTTTCGTCGACCGCTCTTCTTCTTGTTCGGCGCCAGAGTACTCTTCCGGATTCGGATCTTGATGGTGTTCTTGTCCCCGCTGATCTGCGAGTGGTACATAGGGACTAAGGCTTTGCGCGGTCGACCCCGGCTCGCGTTCGCATTCCGCTTACTGGTTCCTTTACCCAACTTGTTAATCGAACCGTTACTATAGTCTA
The DNA here is from genome assembly GCA_030264715.1 of Adinopsis sp. GC000173. Lineage (NCBI taxonomy): Eukaryota > Metazoa > Arthropoda > Insecta > Coleoptera > Staphylinidae > Adinopsis > Adinopsis sp. GC000173. The sequence goes on from JARJDW010009666.1 coordinate 50,029, forward strand.
AGCGAATTGGTTTGTCAGTCTTTGCACAATCGTCACTCAACACAGATTCATCTACAAAATGAGCAAACAAATAAGAATCTGTTCATACTTGAACATGGTTTTTGTACACTTACCTCGATTGAATTCGCTATTCTGTGAAATCGTCGAGCTGGTTGACTCAAGTGAATCCTGCGAGTCGTACCGGTTCGTCTCCATCGCTCGTCCACCGGCGCCGCACTCAACACCCTTTTCGCCACCGTCATCATTAAAGCACACATTATTGTTTGGCGGCAGCGTTTCGCAATTGTTCAACTTGCTCACGACACCGTTCGTATCGACGTAGCTCACCAGCCCGCCACCACCACCAACACCACCACCACCACCGCCATCGTCCAGCAGGAAGCTCGTCGACGTCGTCTCATTGCCGCAGATACTCTGCTCGGCCATTTTTACACATACACGCGCACGGCCAACTATTGGGTAAATCGGTGCGGTAACAAAACGCAATCGCGGCGTGTCTCTCCTGTTTACCTGTTTGTTTGTTTTTCTAGGTTAGCGAAATAACGTACAACGAAAACAGTTTCCTACGTGGGTAGCAACATCTTTACAATGCTGGTCGCAGCTCGGTACAGCTTGAATCCACCTGCAACATTGCGAATTTTAAATGTGGCGCAACCAGCTACGATGGTAAACAATTAAAATTGACATTCCAGTATATTTATCACAGCCAGCACAAAGAAATCCTACACAAATGCACTGCACGTATACTCGTTGGATGGATGCATCACTAATGAAAATGCTCTTCAAATCGAATAAGGATTTTTGTTGTATGTGGTAAAATCGTTATCGGTTTGGATTTTTGCACCTCAAACAACAAGCGGAATGAAAACAGAAACATTTCTATGTATTTGTGCGTGTCTTACCTGGCCAATTGGCGAACTACATGTTGCACATCTACGTATTGAAATTGGTGATGGAAATGTGGCGTGAAAAGCTAGCCATTGACGAAAAATTGTACCTCAACTCGAGCAACTCAGTGTTGTTGACCTTGTTAGTTACCCAAGATGCTGTTATTTTTTCGTTTTTTTTGAGGCAGGTGGCGTTGCGCATGCCATTGTCATTTTGACGGATCCAATTTTAATTAGCGCCACCGTACGGCGAATAGCGCAACCAGAAAATCAATAATGCGTGCACGATGCCGTGTTCACAAATTCATTCTTCTACCGAATAGTGCGATTCTATCTAAGAAAATTAAACTACGCTGCTGTTTTATATTGAAGAGCATGAGCAAAAAGTTTTTATTTTCATGGTTGTTCATATACAATCAATCAATTCAATCAATAAATAAAATTTGATCATTTTTTTATAAATATTCTTTATATTAAGCAACATTTTGTAATATAATATCGAATAAACAGTATTGCAAGAAATGTAACAATCCATATCCATTATAGTTTAGTTTTCATAGTTTATTTTGATTAATAATCAATCAGGCTCCGGCTGTTTGACGATGTCTGTATGGTCGTCACGTTTTGATTCACTAAATATTTTTATATTAATTATTTAAATAATGCTTAGTATTCTTGAAACACTGTTCTAATAATCGGTGTCTGGATGTATCATTTTCATTCTCTTTCTGTCAAGTAGTTATAAAGATGTGCTACTCAGATACAAACAACTAATTTATATTGTATTACATTTGCAATATAGGTTAGTTGCTCGATTTGGTAAAAGTAGCAGCACCAGCATCATCAAATATTCATTAAAATTCAAAAACTTACAGTTGCTTTTATTGGCAAATTGGCTGAGAATCCTGCGTACTGATTACATTTGTAGCTATCATAGCTTTGAGTTGTAATAATATGATCGTAGTCTATAAAGTACAGCGGCTAACTAAACACACATAACTTCGATTAGTTAAAATAATGTGGGAAGTAAATTAGGCGCCATATTGCGGCATCTACTTCACTATGCAAACAATGTTCTAACTTTAATTTTCTACATTTTGTGCTTAAAAGTACAGATTGATTAATAATTTACCCAGATAATAAAATGATAGAAGTAATCTAAATAAAATATGCGCCACTAAACCTAACTAGAAATGATAAATTATACAACATCAACTGCAAGTTTTTGCGATATTAACGAACCAACGTTAGTAAAAGGTAAGTTTATAACATGAATTGTTTGTATCATTTTCATCATCATTATTGTGTTTTTGTTTTTGATAAAATTTGCGGATAATTAACAACAAGCTAATATAGATCACAGGATAGGGGGACTCTCATCAGCTTCCGACGTCTAAAGCCGCATGTCATATGCGCAGTCTCAATCAATGGGATATGTTGTGTTGTGTGTTCAGAATATAGAATATTTTGGCACTCCGTTCGCGCGACCGCGACCGCACACGCTCAGGCACGATCAAGCACGATCTCGCTGTCCAGCACGTCAACAGTGCGAACACGAATCCCCGCCGTCGATACGTTATCGACGCACGCCGGCTCCACGTCCGGCATGATGATGCACATAAATGTTTTTCCCGTGCTGGAATCCTTCGGGTAGACTGTCACCGGCGTAAATTTGCTGCACGTACCGTCCACGTAGCTGCACAGCTGCTGGTAAATGTCCGGATAGTGGCGTTTGAGCGAGACACCACGTTGGCGCAGATGACGTTGAATGTTCGCAAAGCTGATCTCGCGTAAATGCTGTACGGTGATCGGCGGCGAGGTAAGAATAAGCGTTTCCGGATTGTCCATCTCGTTGACGATGTTACTTTGTATCTGCAAGTTTTTATCAAGTTTTAACTTGCCGCAGCGTGATACAAGTTGGCGCTCCCATTTCGCTGCGCCAGCTGCCGGCGCCTCGCTCACCACACAGACGGACACGTACAGCACGAGCTTAGCGTCTGGATTGTACGATTTGCACATTTTCACAAGCTCAGCGTACAACTGCTGCCCCATCTCGGTGGGCAATAGATCCGGCCATGGAACGTACGTCGGCTCGCCCAAACTCTCCAATCCCTTATCGAGAAAACTCTCCGCCGCCTCAGGACATGGAAAGAAAATTTTCACAGCGCCAAGGCCGTGAGATAGAAAGCCACGGCGCGCGATCACCGACAGCGTATGAAGCGTGTCCTCCTGCTCCTTGCTGGCGGCAATCACCTGCCGACAGAGCGTGCCAACCCGCGAGAATAAGCACGTTTTGCGATGCTTCTCCCAGTGCGCACGGCGACAACTCCGGCTGCAGTACGTGTAACTGCAATTGTGACAATTCTTGAATTGAAGTGCTTCGGTGGTACGTGCCGTGGCCGAACGGCCGCACCGCGAATAACGACAGCGGAGAAGCGGCGAGCCGCTATGATTGCCGGCGGATGGAGGACGGCTGGTCGGTTCGCTGCCCTCGCTGCGACGTCGAAACTGTTCGGACACCCTAGAATGGTCGCCTTGTCGACGCACCGGACTGGTATTAGCTGACGCCGTCCCTAAAACCGCAACAGATTAGCGCGCAAGCAACAGCTCTACATACCATATAAATACATAGCAAAGCATCAATGGGTGAACTAATGCACGACATGCTCTTGAGCCTTCCACTCGCGCAAAATTTTATAAGCAATGCAAGTTTGTAGTAATAGTAGTAGTAGTAGTAGTGGTTTAAGAAAAGCAACATGCCACTGCATTTATTCACTCAAATCGGTAATAGAAGCCATCGCTATGCAATTGAAACTAAAGTCTAAGCGTAACACTACAACGATAATGAATCAATCGTTCGATTGATCATCGAGAGTTTACCTAGTACACACAGAGTAGTACACATAAGCGCAGTATAGTGAGTGAAGTATATACGATAGATTGAATTGAATAACAAAAATGGTGCGAGAAAATAAATTCTTGCTTTGAATTGATTGATTGAAATGTTGTATTGTAACCTGAAAATGAAACTTACACATGTCTCCTACCTTGGAGACTGGGACTTGGGGCGCGCGTCGACGATGGGAGTCCCAGCAACGAATCGAGCACATCCTCCAATGTGGTTGAGCTCGGCGACGGCTTTCGACTTCCCGCCAACGTATTCAGCATACTCACATCTAAAACACGACCGACATTAGTGAATTGCAAGCAACAATAAAAAGAGAAACAAGTCAGTCTGTCAACAGCAGCAGCAGCCATGCAGTTTTTATTATCTATATCTTATTTTATTTCAAAGTTAAAACAAAAGGAATAGAAAGGAATGCGTAGTTTAGATGCATGCTCGATTGAATTCAATGATTAGAAAGTGCTATTGTGTAGTTAATAATTAACTTTTTGCTGCCTAAATTAGAGAAAGAGAGAAAATAAAAAAGAAAATCGGTTAATTGGTTAAAATAGACGGCGGTTTGCTTTAACGCAACGAACACTTACCAATTAATCAGCGTGGTGTAACGTCTACTTAATGATTTATCAACTTAAAAGATAAACAAAAAATAATAAATGATAAATAATAAAAAAAACAATTTATTGCGTATTTGTTGATGTGAAATACGTCGAGCTGGACGCCGATTCAGCGCACAATTAAATATCTAATAAAATATACACATTTAAAAACATACATGCATCAAAAGTTGCCTACATCTAATATATGTATCATATATAAATTACATTACAAAAAATTAAATAAACGATATCAAATAATGTTAATCAATTAATTAATCAAATATAAATTTATCTAAAATATATATATACTATGTAATATTAATAAATCATAATAATAATAATATATTGCGCTTTTTATAAATTTTCAATGATTTTTGGTTGATTGATAATAATATATTACAATATACATAATTATACAGAAGCGTAAAAATAATACAGACAAGACAAGACGCTGCTTAATTAATAATAAAATAAATATTGCTATTTCATTTTGTTTGAATGCATCAAAATAAGTACATTTCAATGAAACACGGATCAAAACCACAACGATTTAATCTCGAATTAAAGTGTGTTGTGGTGATAAAGTAAAAAATTAACTTAGATTGAATGGGAATGAAGTCAATCACAATTGCTTTGTGTGCGTGCCTTCTCACATGGCATCAAATTTCGGACCGTGTGAGAATTAACACATCGTCCGAAATGTTTTACCAAGTGAGATTTTGTGGCGGACGTTCCCAAACGATCTAAATAATGCGAAATGTTTTGATAATAATAATAATAATGATGATAAATGTAGTTACTTTGTTTTATGCGTGTATCGACTCACCGTTATGCGTTTGCAAATCCAAGCGCAGACTACTCGGCGGAGGCACGTTTATCGGCGTCGTCGTACTTTCGGTGAGCGTGAGCGGCGTTTGCGGCGAATCGAGCGGTCGACTGCCGACGAACGAGCTCTCCAGCCAGCACAGTCGCTGATGGCTACCACGCGGACTCTGCGCCTCATGGCCCATCAGGCCGACGCCGTTGTTGTCCGGTCGCAATCCGCTCACGTAGTGCACGATGGCTGACGTCACCTCCTTGATCGACGTTTGAATTTCGGGCGATTCGTGCGGCTGGCTGGGTGCCGGCTGATTCAGCAACGTGTTCGCAAGACGTTCGGCGGGAGTTCGCGGTCGGGCAAGTCGTTCCTGCGACCGCCATCCCAGGTACGGCTGACGATAGTTGAAGCTACCGCGTAGCGATGACGGGGAGATGGAGCCATTCGGTTGGCAGCGCGCGTTGAAGCTGCTGCGCGTCGAGGCGCACGGCGATGAAGCGGTCGAATTCAGCTTCGAGGTGGACCATCGCACGAATGGTTGCTGGTGGAGCGTGGGGCTGAGAATGATCGGGGAGTGCGTTTGGCTGCCGCCCAAACTACTCAGCGATGTGGTTTTGCTGCCGGTGCCCTGCCAGCGACATTCGCGCGACGTATTGTGCTTGCTGTTGAGGAGGAAACCCTCGCTGGGGATTTGGTTTTGCTTGTACCAGTCGGGGACGTTTAACTTTTGCAGCGAGCGCTGTACGCGCAACTGGTGTTCAGACATCACACGCTCGACGCCGCCTTTCTGCAGCTCGTTCTCAGGCGGCTAAAACATACAATTACAACAAATTAGCCTCATCCATCAACCATTACTATTCATAGTGCAATTCTACTACAAGCGAACCATTTATTAAACATCAAACGCACATAATTAGACCAAATGACACTCTATAAAGCCTTAACATGTATATTCATTATGTAACTGTAACACACTAAATTGAATGATCAACAACATTCAGTTGGAATGTCTATGACGAAAATGAACTAACTATGAATAATAATAAAAACTCAAAATATTATTTAAAAATTAAACATTAGTAATTCAATAACTTAATAACATGAAAGTGCATTAAAATGCACTGAATCACTCGATCAAATAAAACTATATCTGAATTGCTAAAATGCAATACAACTAAGTCAATATCAATCATTTTCTTCACAATTAACTATTTTTGAAATGCCTTGCAATACTATGATGCAAATTCGGAGTAAATAAACTCTTCAATGTGTTTAAAATTATGCTATGGCCTATGTTATATTTAGCACTTCAATAACAGGATAATTGCATTTAAATCAAATATATAATCGAATAATGTTGAGCTAAATATAAAATCCATAAAGTATTAAAACCTATACTGAGTAAATAATAATGCAATAATTAATAAATAAAAATATATTTAATTTATTAACTGTATATGGATTTTTTAAAAGGATTGCGCAATAGATGTAAATAGATGTGACGCAAATAGTCCATTTGCAAAAATTTAGTATTATAATAAGTCAAATTATACTATTGTTTCATAAGATATTATTCTACCTAATGGTGCCTAAATTAAAGATTCGATTAACTATTCTAAATACATCACATTTTCAGTATATTGCAACCGAATGAGTACATACACGCACAATCTGTTTAATTTTTATAAAGCATGAAAATAATTGCACTCCAAGTTGCATTTTAATTGACTACTAGTAAATATCTAATTTAGCATGGTTTTTCTAGAAATGATTTGACCTAATCTTTGAGATTCTATGTGATTTACTACTATCGATAGATTCACCATGTTTTCAATATTTTTTAATAATATCTATTAACCCATAACATATGCACATACAATTAGGCATTCCAAAATATGTCATTTTAACTACTGAGGTACAACCTGTTAATCTAAAATCTATTTTTTAACGAAAAGATGTCCTTCATTTTTCCTAAATACCTTTTTGCGATATTTTTAATAATTATTCTAACATTATTAAATATTAGATTTACTTAAAAACTATCCTTTCTTTAAAAAAATACTGAAAAGTTGTACCTCAGTAGCTGTTTGAGAGTACTCTGGATAACCTAATTTTTATAAAGCATGAAAATGTTTGCATTGCAAGTAAACTACCACCAAAAAATCTATTCTATAAAATATTTTAACGTTTAACTGTTTAAAAAAATTGACCATTCCTTTAAAATTTAGTATTAAAATGCATTACAAATGAGCATTATTAACAATTAACTGATATAATATATTTTTCTATAAATAATCTGACACATAATCACATCCCATGTAATGCAAATAAACTACTATACTTATAAATTCCTGAATTTTCCAACAAAATAAGCACATATACACATACAATTATATGGTATAATCTTTATAAAGCATGACATATTTTGTGCTGCAAGTGAACTGTCACCAAAAAACAAAAATTATCACTTCATCATGAAGTGAGTATTTTTTATTAAATAGACAAATTAACGCTTAATTGAATGAATTAATCTCACCCACTTGGCAGATGCTTAGAACGAAACTAATTATCAGCGAAATTGAAATTAAACAACCTACCATTTGAACTCCTAATAGCCAATAATCAATTAGTAATAATCTATTATTAGATTGCAACCATGTTTTGTTGGCGAAAACGCCCAACAATCTTTGTTTGATTAATTCCAACTGCAATAAATATATTAATCAAATTGATATGTATGTAAGTACATTAAGTGAGAGAGATATGTATATAAAAACTTTAAAATGATGACATTGATGGCTGATTTATGCAACCGACTGTAAAAAAAACTGTCATGAATGCGTTTGATTGTCTACAATACACTATTCTACTGAATGCGTATGCGACGATGACTTCACATAATATAATAAATTTCATAATCTTATCTCACTACGGCGAGCAAAAAAAGTAAGATTGGATAAACTGTGAAATACAGTGTGGTGTTGTTGTTGTTGTTGTTGTTGTTGTTTAGCTCTGTGCGGCTCAAAAATGCGTTCGAGAATGAATGAACAGCTAAATTTAGCATATGGTGAAGAAGCGGCGCAAACTTTTGACATTAAAATGAATTATAAATAAATTATATAAATATGTGAACGATGTTGTCGATGAGGAAGTGGCGCACGCACGTTTTTGGCATGCGTGGTAAAAATTTTTCACGGCGGCGGCGATGCGAGACGCAAAATTGAAATTTAAGGTATAAATAGAATGCGCCGTACCGTACCGTCGCAAACGCGCCAAAAAATTGAAACACGATTGCTTTCAGTTGGTGGCGTAGCAAGCAGCAGCCAGCAGGCGTTTGATGTTTGCTGGTTGCGTTTTTTACGCTTCGACTGCACACAACGCGCGCTAAAGTCCAATTTTATGTAAGACGATTTCGTTTAACAATATTTTTTCCTATACCACCGCCGAGTGACGCTAAGCGATTAATAATAGCTAGCATGTAATGATGTTGTAAACAGAATTTGATTAATGTTTTCTGGATTGAGAAAAAAACGCTTTTAAAATTCGAAAATTTCGTTGAGGTGTGTATGTATACGTACGTCGATTATTCATTTTACAGCACAGCTGTATTTCAGAATGGAGTAATCAATTAAGCAATCGACTTACGTTGTTGTGCCAGATAAAATTTATACCAAGTGAGAACATTTATCTAAAACGTGATTTTGCATGAATAATATAAGAGTGTAAAAAAGAAGTATTGCCATCCCTTGTTTCATTAATTAATAAAAGAGAGGCTCTTGCTACTAGTAATTCGAATACATCCTTCCTATCGAAGATCTCATTTGATTTTATCTCGTAAATAACGTTTTATTCAGCAAATGTCGTAAATTCTAACAAAACAACGTTTTATTACTGCTTAGACCACCCAAACAACATCCGAGCACTTAGAAAAACGTATTTTAGGTTAAAGAATCTAGCAATATAGTGATAAATAATAAATAGAAACTGATCCGTTCTAGAAATGTTCAATAATGCTGTTCACGATATAATGGGCAAATAACACCGAAAAAAACGAAAACATTATTTTCGTTGAATACATTAAACAGATATTTGTATTTTATGAATTAACATACTTAAAAATTAAAGGAACTTGCTACTTAAGCGATTCTAACAGCAACTGAAATCCAATAATGCGATAATTACAACGAATGATAATAAAAAAACTAAAATTTTGGGATATGCTAATCTGGTTTGCAAGTATTTTTAAAGAATTATCTAACTGAACGGTACGATTTAGGCAACGGATATAATAACTCATATTGTGGTACATATTAGGTAAGCAAGTGTAAAATTAAAGCATTATAACTTTGGTAGAACTATTTAAAAATATTGTAACCTAATGTTATCATACTTTTCTTCATATTATCAGTGGCAGATAATTTTTTTGCTAGTTGAGGCACATAAATTATAAAGAAAAAATGCATCACACTAACTTCATTTATGATATTTGCAGCACACAATAAAATGAATTTTGTTTTGCCTGTTGAGTCTTTAAGTAAACTACCACATTTACTCAAATATAAGGCAATAATCCATTTTTCAAATTCAGTTGAAAAAAGTGAATTCCAAATGTATAAGAGGATTATAAAATTTTACGATTATGTCTATCTAAATTTATACTTCAATTTTATTATAAACAAACTTGCTTTAAATGCTGTATAATCATTAATATGTCCTAATGATGTTAATCCTTTTAATATTTTTAGTTATTTACACATTTCTTAATACTTTTATTATCAATTATCCTTGATTTGAATAGTTACGTGTAAAAATACTCGAATACAATCTAAGTTGAAATTTTATTTTTTATTTTATTGTTTCTTCACATTCAATTATATATGCTAATTTACAAGTTTTAGTTAAATATTTAAAAAAAAATAAAGTGTGATTTAACAACCGGTTCAAAATAGGCACCTTTCCCCTAAAACTTAAAAATACGCAAATGTCTACAATTTAAATTCACCAAGACATCGAATTTGCATGTTTAAAAATTAAATAACGGTACTAGTTAAGAAGAACAACAGCAATATGCGAAATGAACAAAAAATCGAGTTTAGTCAAAGCACATTTAACTAACAAACTAAAATTCAAAGTTCATACATCTCTAATAACAACACAGCGTTCTCTTTAGGTCAAATTCAAATTCTAATTGTCTAACATGTAGAAAAATTAAATCGCCTCGGTCAACCCAAACAATATCAAGAATGCAAAAAGGTAGATTTTTCAATAAAAGCGAATCCAAAACAAGATTTTCTATCTAATAATAAAATCATATAACATGTCTAAAAATTCAACAAATGATAACTCAATATGTGTAAAAAACATTTTAGATAAGAAAAATAAAAAATAATAAATCAATATTTATACATCCTAAAAAACGAACGGCATTGTATAAATTAAATGTCATTTCACTTGTCTAGCATATTGTAAAAACATTATTAAATGTATTTGCTTTATAGTTGAGCAAACCAAACAAGCTCCCGGATGTTAAAAAGTCTCGCTGCGAATACGAATGCAGCAGTTTGATTTTAGCTTCGATCCGAAATTACGGCCTACGGCGAATTAAAAACAACAGCAGCAGCAATGCGAAAATGATATTTTATTGCAATGTCCACATTGTGTGTGTGTTGATTATTTGTAGGTATATGTATTGTATGTGTGTTGAAAAGTAGGCAACCCAAGCAGCAGCAACATCATGCCCAAAGCGAAAATTTCACCATACTACCACATTTTTTCGGTGCTAAGTGCGCCGAAAGTAGGTGCGCTTCATCGAATGTGCGCGCCATGCGCTGCCAGCATGGCTATTTACATACACAGACATGGAAAATAACGGAAATTGCATCGTTATAAAATGTGTATGTGTGTATGTGTATGTGTGTGTATATAGAAAACGTTGCGCTATTAATACTGTTTTGTTGCTGGTTGTATATCCACCATCTGAAAAAGCATCGGCGCAATTCGAAAAGGTTGGTTTCGCTCACACGTTCGTTCGCTTCGTTCGTTCGAATATGTTGAAAGCGTGCCAAAAAATTACTTCAAAATGTGTTGTGTGTTAAAAAGCGCAACTATGATTAAAAAAAAGAAAACTAAATAAAAAAAAGTATCTAAAAATCTAAAAACGTACTAATTATAACAATTAATAGAAAAAAAGTAAATAAAATAATAAAAACAATCAATCAATCAATCATCACTAAATCTTACCTTGCTTGCAATTTAATTTAATTTATTGATTGTTGTTGATTTTTCGTTTTAGCTATATGAAGTACTATATGCGGATAGAAAAAAATGCAAACATTAGTTATTCATCAATATTTACATAGGTATCAAAGCAAATAGTTGCGTTTTTTAATCATTCAATATATAAATGTATAAATGTATAGTGAACGAGAGAGAGATTAAGTAAATATACAGGGGACGATCATTTCAATTGATTTGAGCGGCGTATTAGTGTGTACATTCTTAGTCATTCACCCCGCTAATAATAATCGTGCTGATGAAGCGCAAAGGTCAAATGCATTTAACGTTTAATGCCAGCCGGGCGAATGAATTTAATCCACTTACAATTCCCGATAAATTAAGAGTGATTGCCATTGCGGTGTGGCTTCGCCCGCCTGGCATTCATCCCTGTGTATATATAATAATAATCGCGCGTCATGTTTCGCATCAAATCGAACAAATTCATCCCGATGCGTATGTTCGTATAGATCAGTATTTCCCAAAGTGTGGTACGCAAAGGCTTTGAAAGGGGTACGCGCTAACCGTCTGCAGTAGAAATAATCTTAATCTATAGGTTTGTTTTATCAGACCAGTTGGAAACTATTTAATCGAAATTCAAACAGTTTCGGACGTCATGATGGAACAAATCTCGTCAATGAAGTCATTTTGACGCATTTAACTTTAAATTTATCATTTGTAAAAACGAGCTTTGTTCCATATTTAATGTCCGAAACTGACTAACTGTTTGGATTTACATTAGACAGTTTCCAATATATCTGATAAAACAAACCTTATATAAATATAAATATAAATGAATGTGTCGTCTCTCTGTCTGTCTGTACTCGATAGATTTTAAAACCGTGCGACGTATCGCCATGAAACATTGGGGAGTTGTTTAATATAGTCCAAAGAAGGTTTCTGGCATATTAAACATTAGGTTTGTTTTTTATTCCAAAATGTTCATGAACTTTGCACATCATTAAATACATATGCAGTATGTCAAAATTGTGTCATTTGATTTCAAATGACAAAAAAACCGTTAAAAGTGAAACAACTGTCAACTATAACCATCTAAAAATTTTATATTAATAAATAACAGCGGCACATAGAGGAAACATAGCGTTCTTTATTCCAAAACATTTTTGAATGAACTGTTCATTTAGATGCAGAACCATTTAGAAAATTGCGTGAACTTAGGTTCATGTGCAAGAACTTATGTTCATGTTCAGTGAAATAAAAAACAAACCTATTAGAAGAAAACATTATATTCGATAAAATATGTTGTTTTGCGAAAATAGTAGGACTGTCAATTTGACAGCTGTCAGTGTGACAGGCTGGACAAACATTCAAATATTCAAAGATTTACATTTACTCCTTGCAAAAGATCAAATTTATGCATCCGTATCGGCAGGACAGAAGTGATGCGACGAATAATTGACTTTAAGACTTTGAAAACATAGTCAAATTTTAAACGGGAAATTATTCTAATCAATCTTTACTGAGCCAGAGCAATGCGTAGCTGAGAATGCTAGTTTTAAATAAATCAATTCATACATTTGTTGATCCAAAGGCTTAAAAATTGCAACTAAACTCTAATCTTAAGGAAATAAATTCCCCAAGTTAGAGTTGATGCTAGCTGAAGAAGAATTTGTCAAATAACAGCACTCTTACTTCAATTTCTGCTTCTCGTACTAATTCTTATAAAATTCATTAATAACAATACGCACTTTTAATCGATGGGGTTCGCAGTTGAACAAAAATTGTCCATGGGGTACACAGATGATAAAACTTTGGGAAATACTGGAATACATCATAAGCAATGCCAGCTCGTTCGTCGTCTGTTTTGATAACGTTACTTCATATACACGTACTGATAGTAAGTTCATTAACTATTTATCGCAAATATGCGTAATGTGCACAATTGTAACGAATGATATTCATGCCGTCCGTATTCATTTCCTAATAATATTTTCAAATTCTTTGATATCTAAATATATGTTTTGTGTTTGTGTTTTTTTAAATGTGTAATATCGCAGTTATGCCAAACAACACCCACGCAATTAATAAATTGGCATATTTTGCCAAATGTAGATGATTTACGGCTATTTACATTAAACTCTTTGAAGATAGTATAAAATTGCATTCATAATTAAACTTTTTTAATTAGATATTCTATTTATATCTATTATTAGATCACAAATTTCTTATATATTAAAAGTTTCGTTTGCTTTTATTAACAATTCTGCCAAATGAGGTCAATATAGAATTATTCCTATTAATCATGTGATAACAATCTTTGAAGATGCTTATTATAGGACAAAGTTTTGATAGCAAATTACATAGTAAAAACACTTACATTATAATTTATTTAATAATCGAATTTCATATTAGATATATCGCATTTTAAATCAAATTATTATATTTATAGATATATAAGATGTTTAAAGTCATAAAAGGACGAACTCAACAAATGACAGTTCCCAAAAAAGAAAATTCAGCTTATTAATTCAAAAACGAACATAACAATTCGTCATTGCATGAAAATATCAAAGTGAAATTTAACGAAAAATTTGTTGCTTAACCCTTGTATGAATATACTTAATTTACATTTTTATCTAAACTGCCATTTGTTGAGTTCGCCCTTATGCGTCATATGTAATAGTATTCTACATTTCATATTTGCATTCAAAGTTGAGTTACTATTCTACTATTCTGCCAAACGATAGCAATATGTAGAATTATTCATACAATGTGATAAAATTTATGGCTTATTCGTTAAAAAATAATATGTAATTTAGATTAAATACATATTAAAATATATTTAAAATTCAAACATAGGCCATATGAAATATAAATTTTTAATTTTAAATAAAAAATGATAAGAGTGTATGTAAAACTAGAAGAAAGAAAATTGGAATTTAATTTAGAATATTTATATATTTAAAAAATAATAATTCTTGTAAAAAATCTCAAATTTTAATTTTCCTGGCCGCTTAAAACATTTTTTATAATTCAATTGGGAATAAGCAATAAAACATTTTATATGATACAAATTAGAAATTTTTTAATGTAAATTTAACGACACATTAAAATATGTTTAAAATTCAAACTTAAACCCGGTAAAATATACATTTATAATTTTAGATTAAAAATGATAAGAATATATGTAAAATTCTGACAAATAAATTAGGAATTTGATTTACACAAATATACACTCAGTTTAAAAATAATGAATTTTTGTGAGAAATACTCAAATTTTAATATACCCGATCATTTGAAACATTTCTTATAATTGAATTGGAATAGGCAATAATATTAGAAATTTAATTTAAATATTTGTGCCTTAGTTGTAGGCATTAAAAAATACTTAAATGTTTAAAATTCAAACTTAGATCGAGTAAAATCTATATTTATAATTTTAAATTAAAAATGATTAGAATATATGTAAAATTCTGACAAAGTAATTCGAAATTTGTTATAATCAAAATTTACAGAGTTTAAAAATAATGAAATGTTGAAATATTAATATACCCGAGCAGTCAAAACATTTTTTTATAATTCAGTTGGATTAGGCAATAATATTAGAAATGTAATTTAAATATTTGTGCCTTAATGCATAAAATCAACAATCGCTTTTCTAACGAATACACAGAGAGCACGATTCTGCCAAATAAGACCGATCTCAAATGAAGCCTGCTTGCTATAAAGCATAAAATCGTTGCATTGTCCGCTTTAAAAAGTGCTCAACTATACAGTTTACTCCAAACTATGTGCATAAATTGCATGAAAACGTGATGCAAATTCAAAATTATGCCAAATGACATTAACATATTTAAGAAACAGTGCAATTTCGCACAAATAAAATCACCTTTATTTACATAAAATCAAGCGTTTATGTTTGTAAATGCACGCATACACAATTCCGTCTAATGACATTCGCACATATTTAATGATTATTTGCATTCATTAGAAATGATGCTTTTCTGCTTATTACAATATATGTATAGATAAAAGTAAAAAATAACAGCTTAAAATATAGTACTTGCCCAATAACACCAATTTACTTTCAGACACGTTGTGTTTTTATGTAATTGTTGCTAGCAACGATGTCATGTCGCCGATCAAATCTTGCCAATTTTTATGACACTACCTTCGCAGCAAAACTTTCTGTCATAAAATTGTCGATGACGCGTATTGTTAACAAAAAAAAGTTTATCAGAAGCACTTATGTGTAGTAACAACGTAGTAATTACACCAAACTATATCCTAAACGCATATTTATTTCCCAATCAATTCTAATCGGCTTTTAAATGAAGCGAGTGTGTTTGCAATGGGATTGTTTATCATATGTTTGATTGGCAACGCTGATTAAACATTGATTAACTTTTTTATAAGATAAAATTCAGAGGAAAAAGTCTGCTTCACAAACAGGCCGAATTCTGCCATATAGGTATGATTTTCTTTACATCTAGTTAAGTAAATTTACTCATGCTTAAATTTGTAGTCTGATAACATAGATATGAATCAGCAGGGTAGGATAGATATACATGGTGTCTCAAAAGGAAGAAATGAAGTAGATGTATTGTATATTATCATTCGATTCCGGCATGTAGTGAATTGTATTGCTGAAAACATAACGTGTCTATTCTAAGGTGTATGCCTCCTGAAGTGTGTTCAAAAATGGATGTAAATCTAATACATTTCATCACTCTTATCCCTTAGAACTATATAGTTTGAGCAACTATTTAATTTGTTTTGTGGATTATCATGTACAGTATTTTCCACATGTATATTCCTAATTTTGAGAATGACTAACAATAATCCGCGATCTATACCGAAAATTCTATTATATTTACGCTTGAAGCATCATTTATGCTGATACTACCACTAGTAGTTCATTCTGTCTCTGTACTCAAAATTTAAGAATAAAGGCAATAAAATTACTGTATGTAGGTGAGTACTTACACCTTACTTCGCTCAACTAAGTAGTTTAAAAGCGTCTTACAATAAATTCCACTTCATTTCTTCAAAATATTGTTCCTTTTTCCAGAATACACCTTATGTATAACTAAATCTGTAGCGTTAGATTTTCAGCAATTAAACATTGAAAAATCAAACGTTGTTATTATCAGAGTGCATATAGTTTAAACTTTAGTTGTATAGTAGAGACACGCAAGTGTAATTTTATTAAAACTTTTTGTTGTAAAGCGATTTTGTTACTCCATTTAATTACTAAATTAATAGTTTGATCATTGAATTACTTAAATTTTATTAAAATATAAATACAAAAAAAAAATTAACAAAATCCTATAAAATCAATGTAAATATTGCAAATTTTGCGCCAGATAAAATTCCATAAAAATAAAAATATTTACAAATGATTATATTACGTAATAACAAAAATATGTATGACAAAATTTAAACAAGATGATGTATACCTACTTATGTTACTAATATTTATATAAAAATACTTTTCTATAATTTTTTTAAGCAGAAGGCAATTTCAACGAAAGTTTTTCGTGCAGAAAGTGCAAATTTTATTAATCATTAAATGTTTATTTAAACATACCGCAATGCTCTTAAACTTAACTCAGTATTATGTCCATAACATTAAATTTCTTTTACACATTGAAAGTTATAATTCGCATAAACGATATTTTCAGACTATCGCACGCTATTAAAATTAAAATAAAATAATAACGACATAACTTATACCAACTGTATTAAAAGTTGAATCGAACACATTTTTACATTCGTAGAAAATAACCATTCTGTCAAAAATCATTACATATTTATACTTTAATGCATCGTATTAAACAAAATTATATATGAAAAAGACAAACAGATATTGAAAAAATATAATTCGCCCATAAATGGTAGATAATCTATAAAAAGCATGTACTTTTATTGACATCGAGCAAAACGCGTATTTATACCAACTCGTCGAATATTTATTTATAGCTCAATAAGCCGGAATGATACATCAAGTTAAATTTTTTATGCAATGACAGTCATAATTCGACGACGCTAAACGATGTCGTCGCATCGCATCTCTCAAGCAACATTAATTATTCAAAAAATAATTAACAATATATATATAATTATTTTGCTCCATAACTTTGTCAATTTGTGTGAGAGAGGAATAAGTATGTACACAATTGGAATTGCAACAACAAAAAGCGATTACGTTAAAATTCATTAATCATGTAAATTATATATTCATGTAGCGAAGAAATGAATCTACTACAACATCAATTAAAAATAAAGAAAATAATGAGTATACATACAGTTTGTTTCTTGCAAAGGAAATATAACCTATACTTTCTTAGTATGTATCTCGTTGAGAATTTTAAACATTGCATTTTGAGATAGATTTTTTTTTGCGATCAAAATTTATTTCAAGGATTTTTCTTTGATCTTTCAATATTTTTCAATAATTTATTTACTGATCTTCATAATTATAGACCAAAAATGTGAGAACTACAATATTCTTCTCGCTTTATTGACTAATTCTGATGTAAATCTTTAAGATCTACTTTTTTAGTCTCTCCTCGAGAATTTGAAACATTGTATTTTGAGATAGATTTTTCTTTGCGATCAAAATTCTTTCAGGATTTTGCAACAATTTTTTAGTGATCTTCATCATTATAGGTCGAAAATGTGAGAACAATGAGTTCTTTTCACTTTCTTGACTAATTCTGATGTAAATCTTTAAAATCTTCAAAAACTGGGAATATATAATATGGGACTTTTCTACACAAAAGTGCACCATTTCCGCACAAACCATTTTGGGTTAATTTATACCTAGACCTCTCCCGCCAAACTCTTTTCAGGTATTTTTCGCTGTTCTTTCATTATTTTTCGATGAATTTCAATATAACTAGATTTGTCGCACTTTATTTTATTCTTTTTCAATAAGCCTTAATATTTTCTACTAACTTTAATGCGTTCATAATAAATTTATAAAATAGCAACCTAATAGAAAACAAAATACATGCATTTTTGTTGTAAATATAGTATTTTAATGATCGTAGATTTCTAAACTATTTGAAAAACAATGTACAAGCCTATTGTGTCGCATTGCGGAGGTGAACCTAGAAATTGTTTCAGCGGAGAGTGTTCTCAAATTTTTAGCTGAAATTTTCTACTGCGGAGTTGGTGCACACCCATTTGGATAAAATTATTAAAAAATACAAGTTTTATTTCTTATTTATGCCTTTGAATGAAAAACACAGTATGTACTGATTTTGAGGTTGAAGTTTATTAAGCATTTAAATTTACGGATGTTAAATAAATTTCTCCGGATGAAAACAAAGTATCTATATACGTTTTTCGTCTAAGTTATGTTATTTTTATGACCGCACTGTAATTAAATACGCCAAATATATCGTAATAAACAACACAATGTAATTAAAATTTTTAAAATTAGATACACACAGTTTTACACATTGATAGGTAGAGCAACATATTCCGCTACATTGCGTTTCGATTCATTAAACAATTTCGGTCCGAGTTTGAACGGCTGCGATAATTATGCCAAACGCCACCCACACGTTAAATCAATAGTAGGATAATTACACCGGCCGATTTCATATTATAGATTGTTAAATTACAATATTTATCGTGTTAATGTAGTACATGAATATAATGTGTAATGTGTAAAAACTTCATGACGACGCCCACGCGACGCCTGCTAATTAGGCCAGGCGATGCCAAGATGGTGGTGTGCAAGTTATGAATGAAACGACGACGGCGAGAAAAGCGTTTTGTCCGTTTTGGTGCGTGTGCATGTTTGGGTGTTTATGTGTGTGCGGGCGTGTTTGCTCACTTGAGCGCAAGATGATGAAACGACTGACATTGTAAAAGCGTGCCGACCCACCACCACCCTAAAGCGCGCGCTACAAAGGGTTGATGCCAAAGCCAGCACGTTGTCGTCGTCGTCGCCGTAGTCGTCGTTATCTTCAACCAAACGAAAAAATTGTGCAAGAAATGATTCGATCACCGCTTTTAGTAATAAACGAATGCATCGGCGCGCCTATTTTCCAGTATTAGATGTCGCAACAATCGCTTTGATTAGTTTATTTTAATGTGTGTGTATACGTATACGTATATATGTTTTTCTTTTCTAAATTCTCCAACGCCCACCCGAAAAAAGCGCATTTGTACCTACATACATACATACAAACTACATATGCAAGTAGTTCATTTGCATTCCGTGCATAATCGACAAGCGAGCGTTGCTGCTGCTTGTGCGCTATACAAGTGCTGCTGCCCGTTGTTGTGCGTTAAACGCTCAATTAGGCGGCTGCGGACGCATGCACTTGCAACAATTACACGCTCATCTAGCGACGAACAATGCACCCAGCAACGCACAACGGGCGCAAAGGAATGATGATGGTGATGGTCGCGGCGATGAAATGCCACGCGAGAGAAAAAAAAATTGTGCTTACATGTACATGTATGTAACATACAAGCGGATAAACAAATAGGTGTTGCGATGCGTGTGCGTATATTACATTCGTGTTTTAGCAGGATGTCCGATGTTCAAACACACGGAACAGGTCGATTATAGTTTTAGGACAATCAGTATTGGGCTGCTTGCGAATTTTTTACCCATTTCACACATAAAATAAGCAATGATGTAATCATTTAAATGTGAATCAAATTGACGCATTATTGAAAGAGTTTTTGGCAGTGAACGAAGCGCGTTGTGCTATTTGTAGCGCGATGTAATATAAAACAATCATTTCAGTTGATGAATTCGAGTTTCCGACAAAGGTTTCCTGCTAAATAATAAAGCAACAACAAACATGTTTGGCGGTTTGAAACTAAAATCAATACCTAGTACGTTTTAGGACAAGTGATGTCGTCGTCGCGTTGCGATTTCCTCAACACGATGAGCGCACTGCTCATCATCGCGTTTTTCAAACATTTAACCTTGATGAAATTTTCACGTATTTTTTTTAAATAACACACGAATTTTCGACGGCTTTAAAAAATCAATATAGAGGTACGGTTGACTTTGAGAAAATTGAAACCGTGTATATTCAGATTTTCTTGGCAATCAACGAAACAATGCTATTTTTAGGCGTTGAAATTAAAATAATTCATTGGGCTTAATGGATACATTAACATTTTAGCGTCAAAAGTTGTGTTTTCGTATAATTGATAAAATAAATTCAAGAAAATTAATTAGTTGCAGGTCCGTAGTGCAGAATTGTAATATTTAGTATTAGCTTATTAACTTTTAGCAAACGTACATAGATTTAACGCTTAAAAATTATTTTTTTTTCTCCGAATTGGACTTTTATACAACTATTATATAATATATAATATCAAATATTATCTAAAACATCGAGATTAATATGAATGACAACGTAAATTTAATTGTTATTGCAGAAGAATATATAAGTTGTTAAAATGAGCTAAAAAAAGGAAGTTCCCGAAGAAGATGTAAATGATATTTTATGCCAAAAACATTTTTTCTTACTTAAAAAATCATTTCTGAAAGGGTTAAATATTTAGTCAATATATTTGGGCTTACCAGGTCATCGTCAGGACTAATAGTGACAAAAATACAAATAACAGTTCGAATTATATTGATTAAACATTTAAATCTGCATGCATTTAGTTAATAAGCTAAACTAAATTGATAACACAGTAACTTTTATTAAATTTTTCATTCGCTGCAATGAAATAATAAAACAGTTAACAGTTTTTAGCGGTTGCAAATTAAGATCAATAGTACGTTTTATGCCATTTGACACTTTGTTGCAATTTTCTGAGTAGTAAATGAATAGCCGTTACTTCCCCTATAAATAATCAATTATTGAAGAACTTGCAGTAATCATTAAAGTAATGTAGAACACAAAAAGTTTTAAAATGCTTGATTAAAAGAACCTAGTAGTATTGCATATACGTTTGGAATAAAATAAAATCTTTAATGATTTGAAATGACTCATTAAAGTTCGAAAGTTTAAACTGTAATCTCAAATAATGATTTAAACAAATAATTCAATCATTTATAGCCGTATCAAATTAAATCCACACCGTACGTACGCTTTAGGATAATTGATAACTGAAATAATTGACTGATTAAACCCTCATTAAAATGTGACGAGATAAAATTTTCACTAATCATAAAATAGTTAATAATATGTTTAGCGCGGTTTCAAATTAGAATCGATACTTTTGACACATAGTCAAACGTTTAATTTTTATTACCGCATCCAATGTGAGGTATTTTGACTAATTGTGTTCCTTACAAAAAAACAAGTCGAGTTAGATCCGGGTATTAATATTTACGTCAAACATTATAATGTCAAATGATTGTTTTCTGCCGAATATGACCATATTTATGACCTCTTCCAGGAAGCGGTGACAATGGAGGGTTAAAACATTTGGTTGCAATATGTGTCAGTCAAGTTCTGATTCGATACGCAACCTTTTCAGCATCGCCTTCTCAAGAAATGTTTATGATTGAATGGCTGACGTTAAATTTGGATAATCTATTTTTTCCTTTATGACAAATTTGGTTGTCGTGTTCGCTTCGCCGTCGTATTGCATCTAAGTAAATGAGGTAATCGAATATTGCGACAGCGTCAAATTCTCAAAGACTAACAATCTGCTTTAGTTTAACTTTTATGTTAGTTACTACTACTACTATATAGTCGTGAAAGTCTTTCTCATTGGAACCCTGCGGAAGTCGCGGTTTATATTTTACATCTGAAGTCGCGAATATATCTGATGATTAGCATAATACCTAATTAACAAGCAACTTCATAAATTTTGCTTTTAACTAAAACTAGAAAAAGTGGAATGACATTTAGGTATAGTAAATTATTTTAAAAAAATTAAATAATTTTCCAAAATTTACTCTAGTATTTCGATAATTTGTGTAGCATTAATTAGCCCAACACATTCCTTAAATTCACACTCAATGCAAAAGCAATTTAAATTATTATCTATTTTCAAAAATCAATATTATTTGTAAAACAAAGGTTATGTATCTGTCATATGTTGTTTCTTTTGAACAGTGTAATTTAAAAAGAAGCGTAAACTTGATTTAAATTATATATTTTATAAATGAAGCGAAAATGACTTGTAGCAATTTTACTCGATTGTCAACATTACGTTTCAGACACATTTAACGGTAATTAACAAAACATTGCCATTCTCTGACGGCTCAGTGTAAAATAATCAACAACTCGATGACGCATTGAAATGCTGTAATTTACGGTAAATGAACAATAATATAATTTTAGCAATTTTAAATTTACTAAACGTAACTAACACGCTAAGTTTTATACCAACTGATTCTTGGCTGGCATGTCATTGCGCAAAACATTGTACTAGTTTGCGGGATTAAATTAAATAAGTACCTAATTAACGAGTTAAGGCCGCATTACAATTTAAGCGCAATTACACTGAAACGTAGATTCAAATTCTGCATTAATAAAAAGTGAACTATCTATCTATATGACTGTTGTATGTAAGTATTTATCTTGGTACTGTCTTCTAATAAAAAAGCTTTTGGGTTGGACACAAAAATATGAATAAGAATCAAGGTATAAATGTAATTATTTATACAAAATTACTTTAAAACTTATATTAAAACATGTCTTGGTTGGTTTATTATATTACAGTAAACCGCATATATAACCATGTAAAATTGGGAGGGACTCGCTATACTACGAATTTTGGAACTTTGTTAAATTTTCCGAGAAACATGTAAAAATTTACTTGTCAAACTAAAACTGATAACGTAAGTTTATACATTTTAATAGAAATATATTTTCATATGTATTCAACTAACGATAAACGTAAAAGGAAAAAGAGACGAGGGTGATTCTGTCGCTCCTAGATAAAAGAACAAAAGCTTGATAGAAATTGAGTCACAAAGAGGCTGCATTTTTAGCGAACATAGATGGGCAATAAAAAATCAATCAATTATTACCTCAAAAAATTATTTAAAATACGCTTCAAATTGGTCTAGTTACAAATTGAATATTTATGTAAAAGCAAATAACTATAAAAGATTAATTAATTTATATATATCTTTTTGTATATTTTATACCCTGATTAGTGTGGAATTCAAATAATATTAAACGTTTTCCAATTGTATTTTAGAAAATATCAATTCTATTTCAAAGAACGACAAATTTATTTTAGATTAGTCATATGGATACATAAAATCTGATATCCATTTGATTATTTTGAAATATATTTGATGCTTTCTGAAAGTGTTTTGACTCATTCTGAAATGCTATGAAAATGGAAAAGATGTAGTATTTTAATTCAGCCGATTTACTTACTTGAATTGAATATTAAAATGGTATGCCTACACATGTTTGTATCAAATGTTTCTGAAATTTTTTTTTGAAAAATTTGGAATACAAATACTTTTATGGCAAAGAATCACTTTAACTACATTACAATTAAAAAAATAGAAGTTCCACATTAGTAGGCAATGTAACATTTTTATAGTTTTGGTGATTATCCAAAAAACTTGTAATACCGGAGAAATTTTAAACTACACTACGTGAAATTCATTGATTTATAATTCTACTAAAAAGAATTTTATATATTTACGCCCATAAAATTGCGCATTTGTATTATACAATTAAGCACACTTAACTTTATGCTACCATATCGTTTTTTATACGGCAAACAATTTAGAATCGAAATTAAAAAAATCCATCAATTTATTGAAAATGCCAGGCAAAATGGTTAGTATCGTAGATAATTGAATTGATGATGCTACGCTTATTTATAAACAAATTAAAATGCATTGTTCAACATATTATAAATTATTCTGGATAGAGTAGTACGTTTGAAAATTATCATTAAAACAATTAGTTAATAATAACGCATTGATGACTTAACAACGTAGGAATTGCAATATCTAGGCGATAAATTTTCAATCAGATTTCCATTCGGATATTAAGTTGCAAATTAATTTTAAGTCAGTTACGGAGAGTAAGGAGAAGAAATTACGGTATTTTGGGGTTGCCATGTCTTGATGAAACATTTAATTATACAGAGAGATGCAATAATTTCAAGATTAATTTGGAAAAACTTACGAAATGCGAAGTCATAAACAAAACTACGTAAAATCAATTGTGAATTATTAAAAAAAAAGTATCAATTGCTAATTTGTTAGATATCTATAATTTGCAATCGATTCAATATATATTAATGTTTAATATATTTTAATATTTAATATAGTTCTCATGATGACCTCACAGGTGGAAATGCATTAACATATTTTTCTTATTTTTCTTATGAGCAAAACGAAATTTAAAATTTATACGCTTTCTGATTTTCTGTTCATTTTTTGCACATGGAAATCATGATTTCAAAACAACGTATCAATTCTGCATTTGTTATCAATAATTTGCAATGATTTTGATGATGATCTGACAGATCGAAATCTTTTTCAATGTTTTTTGGTGTTTTTTCACTATTTTTCAATGAATTTTAGAGAATTTTAGTGTGATATTTTGATGTCACTGTATAATTGTCTCTGTGCATTTTTGGCACATGTAAGTTATGAATTCAATCGATTTAATATAGTTCTGTTTTAATCAATGATTTTGATGATTACTTCGCAGGTTAAAATGTACAAATATATAAATTGTTATTTTAGTTTTTTTAAATAAAATGAATCTTACAATTTATAATTTTTTATCTTTCTGTATAAAAAGAAGAAAATTTGTATGTGCGCAGATTTTTTATGCGCTTTTTGCACATGCAAGGCATGACTTCAACATTACGAAATCCGAATCTACATTTTTATCATTAAATATTTATTATTACAACATCGCGCGTTTGATAAATATTCAAGGCGACGAAAAAAATGAAAAATATATGTATGTGTATGTATGTGACAACACGCCGATAAGCAGCAGTAGCAGCACCGTAGGAAAGCATCGTGTGTGTGTGTGTGTGTATGTAATACAAACGTATATATATGAATATTTATTAGATTATCAAAGACTTACGGGGCTCGCGCTCAATACGCGCAAGCGAGTATCATTCGACCTAATTAGCGTCATAGCAACGCAAATCGCATTTGGCGCGTTGGCGTGTTGCGCGCCTGCATTCTGCAGCGCACAGCCTACCACACGTTTGTACCTAGTTACTAACAAAAAAATTGATAAAAAGCATATGCGCGATAAATGAAACACATCGAATGTAAAAATAGATGATTTTGTTTTTTGTATTTTTCGGACGGGCGAATATCGTACAATGCGATGTATTAAGGTGAGTGAGTGCGCAATTCAAACGTCCGATCGCCCGAAAATAAACGCAAACGGCTTGTGTTTTGGTGAAATACAATTAACATACAATAAATAATGAATTCCAAGCTAACCTAGATAAAAATTTCTCCGGCTAGCGTAAGCTGACTAATTGAATTATTGCATACGCTACGTAAATTGGATTATGTTTATTTGCAAAGCCGGAAAAATGCTGCGAATGTTGTTGCGCGCTATCTGGGTGTTATTTTTTTCATCGTTGTTGTTTCCTCTCTCGACGAAGCGGCCGCATCGTTCACTAAAATACACGTTTGATAAAATCCATCATTCTAGGTTGGTTCTCGGCCAATGCGCGTCGAATAACTTGCAGGTAAATGAGCTCAACTAGGTCAAATAACTTTCCTCGATATACGTTCGTATACGTACAGTACGCCATCATCATCATCTAGCCAGCGTTCTTGTTTCCACATAGGAAGCGGCATAAATAAAATGCTGGCTGGCAAACAATGAAGAAGAGGCATTCGGCGTTCGACATTCGCCCGATGGCTTGTTTGTCTATATCTATCTATAGTATATGCATATGGAATCGTTTTATGGTTGCTGTCGTGGAAAAAGCGCGTCAGCTGCATTATTATAAATTCTATCATTCAAATAAATAAATCATTGATCATCATCGCAGAATTGTGTATGGAATTTCAACTTCACAACAAATACGCATTTAATGAAGTCATCGACCATTCAACAATTAAGTAAACGTGTGTTTTAATTGTCGCCAATAAAACCCATTATACGCCAAGAATTTTATTTTTTGTTTTTTTGATAAAATATTGCGTTGTGTTACACTATTGCAGCATTGTGAATTATGCTATATATCTGGACAAACAAATATCATCAATATTTCAGTTAAATGAATGTACGAATTACATCATGTAGTACCGTGTAAAAAACAGTGACGTTGAATAAATAATTAACCAAACACCAATTTTGCCAGCTATTTTTAGCTTACTTCATTTGACATTGGCATACGTAATACCTGTGTAATTGGCTTAACTTCACGTTAATATCCAATTTTTGCAGGCAACTTCATTTCAAACAATTAATTGATCGTGTTGCACCATTAAAGAACGATTATTTTTTATAATTTTCAATGTTTTTTTATTTATATTGGCTAGTTATTTAGTTTTATATAGAAATAATAAAACATTTTGAACCTTTTTTTGCTTGTACTACTATGACAAGACGTCCCAGATTATGCGTCTCGCATTTGAAGTACTTATCCTGCAAAACATCCCGGATTTGATAATTACCTGTATTAAATTTTTGCTTCTTATAAACTTTTCATTCAATACTACCAAAAACACAATGATTTCCTAAAATATAAAACCGATTTGATTTTATTAAATTTTGTCTGTTTTAATTAATAATGTCTGTCCAGATTTGCATTTAAATTCCTTTTTGAGATCGATATACCAAAAAAAATTCCATCCCGCATTGATGGTTCAAACATCTGGTCACTTTACTTATACATCAAAAACAAAGCGATGATAATTAGTCTTTGGCATTGTGATACGCAACACCTGTGTAATTTCTTAACTTCAATTTAATGTGCATTTTTACAGGATACTTCATTTCAAACAATTTACAGATAGTATTGAACATTAAGAAAAACTCTTTTCGGTAATACTTTTAATAAAAAATAGTATTGCACGTGAAAAAGTTGCCTCCAGTTTATTTATATTACGTACTTTACTCTTTACTAGAATATACCAATAACTAAATAATCAGAATTAGTCTTTGGCATACTGTTATACGCAACACCTAAGTAATTATAGCCTAACTTGAAATTAATATGCATTTTCACAGGGAATTGCATCCCATACAATAAATTGATAGTGTTGCACCATTGAAAAACGACTTATCATTTTTCCTGTCATTCATTTCTAATAATTACATTGTTTTAGTTCAATAAAAATATTCAATATGCAATTTTTGCAAGCAACTTTAGTGCAAATAATTAAATGATGCAAAAACTATATGTACGTTGCACTTTTCTGCACCAACCAATCAAAATTAGTCTTCCGGATGGTATCAAAGACCATAAATTAAGAGATAATAGCCTAATCTGATTGCAGTTTCCGTAGGTCAGTAATCGCAAATTCAAGCGAAACCAATGTGGAGGATATCCGATCGGTTCACGAAATTACGATACACGACGACGCCAACCTAAAGTATCTCTTTACAAATTTATCTCTTTTTAATTGCTTATTCTGCTGTTAGGTTTTTACGTTTATGGATGAGTTCCCTTAGTTTACTTATTTTTATTAACATTGTCGCATTGCCGATGCGTGAATTGCGTAGAAAAAGCCCGATATACGAGTTGCGATGGGCGGATTGCGAGAATTTTGTTGTCGATTTGCGTAGTTTTTTATGGTATATTTTGGATTTAGGCTTTTGTTAAAAAATATACGCAATTGGACATACATTTTTACAACACGTCCAAGGGTTTCCTACGCAATTCTCGTTTCGTCGTTGCATTATCTTCACTTTATGCTGCAATTTTTGTAGTCATCATAATACTAAACGATAAATTAATAAAATAATAAAAAAATACTTTTCTGCTATTGATTAATTTGCTTATTTAACTATATTAATTAATTGCCTCCAAATTAAAAAAGCGAACTTTTTTTATAAATCTATCCGTTAACATGTTATCTAATATCCATTCGTTATTAATGACTAGGTAATAATACAACGCAAAACACACCAATTTCAGGCATTAAATGAAACTCAATTTACATTTAAGTTTTAGTTTACTTCTTTTGACATTGACACATATCTTTTCTTGGCGATGATGCTATTTTTACAGCCAGCTTTATTCCAAACAATAAAGGTATTTAAACTACTTTACATTTCTAAATAAAAATTCACTGGTAATGTACAAAAACGGATTAGCTTGTCTGCCATAACCCCCATTGCCTAATTAGTATTCATGTATGTTCCCTAGAAAAATGTAAGCTATAAAAGTTGAATTTGCATAGTTTAAAATTCCAAAAGTCAGGTAACCACGTCGACCAAGTAAGGTCGATTCATGGAAATCAGTCAATTGTTTGTTGTATTGGTTAGTATTCCAATTTAAAATTAATGTCATTATCACCAATTAAATGTAATTAATTAATTACCACGCTTCAGTTTTGCATTTTTTACATTTTTGGAATTTACATTGACACATTATTCCCATTACATTACAATTTGTGTATAGAATAAAATATTTTCATTTTCAAGATGATGAGAAGTCATTTAAATTTAAGTGGGCGAAAAGGGAGCGCGTACGCTATTGGTTATTCAAACCCCAAGTTTACACAGTTGAAATTGCCCGACCAGCTGATACATATAGTGTGACATAATTATGTTCTTCCTGATGTGCCGAAAATGAACTTGAAAACTTTAAGGGCCAGAAAACATTGAATGACTCATCTCCCCAAACTGAACCACTAAACTATTTGTGCATAAATTTTCAAATTTTGTGCTACATGTCTAAATTAAATTGAGCCCTTTATCTACTGTTTCTATAGAGAGTATTATACAGCCTTGGAATAAAGCGTCGTAATCGGGTTGATTCAAAACGCGTTTTGACAACATAATGGTTCAATTTTGTGTGTCAGAATCAATGTCATCATCATTATCGATTTTTTTTGTACCGTCTCAGAGTATTAGTATTACCAGGAAACTTATCTAACGTGGCAAACATAAACAAAAAGCGACGTTGGATAAATAAAGCTTACCAATTATATTATTACTCAGTGTTGAACTTTAAAATCACTTAATTTTGGCTGCCAAAATCAATGTCATGATCAGCATCATCGTGTTGATTAATTTACGATCTTTTTTATTTGGCAATATGTGAATTGTGTAGGAAAGTTTAGCAGGTAGGCGATAGTTATAAAAGTTTATGCCAAATTGCTTAGTTTTACTGAACAATATGGATTAAGCTTTGGTTAAAAAAATCTATGAAAATTGACAATAATTTCCATGTAATTCGACCAGCCCAACGCGTATACCTGTCTTTTTCTATGAATCTCGCGCATTTATTCAATTAAAAATAATATTAATAGCAAAAAGTTTATTTCTTAAATAGTTTTATCAATCTAATGGACTTGGCTTACCAATTGTATTATTTTTAATTTAAAGTGCATGATTTTAATTGTCATGATCAGCAACATCGATTTGTTTAATTTTCAATCATTTTTATTTCATCTCAATTCGATGAGATATTAGGTTTGTTTTTTATTCCAAAATGTTCATGAACATGCACAATTTGTGCAGTTTGTCTGTTCTTTATTCTCCATGCACACAAATTTCACAGCTTTGACAATTTGCACCGTGTTCTTTATTCCCCTCGTTTTTGCAAAGTTCAGCTATGTTCATGAACATTTTGCACATATTCGAGAATAGGTGCAGCTTTTTACACATGTGCAGTATCTGTCATTTGAATGGTTGCTAAATTGAAGATTGTCTATGCATTGCTGTTCTATATCATTTATATATTCTGTGAACAAGTGTCAACTATCACAGCGCCATACTGCACCAACGGCACATAGAGGAAACATGTGCATGAACATAAGTTCATGTGCATGAACATATGTTCATGTTCAGTGGAATAAAAAACAAACCTATTATTATCTTTACGAGCTTTTAATATAAAATATCAATCAGGAAATAATCATTAATAATAACTTATAAAACTATGTTTTTTTTTTCATTATTGTCCAACTTAGTTATAAATTGGAATGAAAATGTCCACCACTTCATAAATAGAAATGTAACCTACTAAATTGTAAGACATAAACTATGTAGGTATATAAAAGTGTAAAAATAGTAATGGACGATGATGTTTTGTGTGTTAATTGGTGGTATGTAGTCTCAATGGGCCTAATCTATTAGATAGTTATGCCGGCGATGGAAGTTTGTGCACGAATCCGACTTTTTACGAGCTTTTAACATTTAAACTAGTTAATAAATTATTATTTATATAATAAAATAGTTCTTAAGAGCGCACTTTGTATGAGCGTAAAATGAAACGGGGTTTGCTGTGCTGTGAGGTGCGGTGGTGGTGAAGGAGGCGGTTGAAGGGTAGGTGGGTGGGTGTTGGCACACACAGAGAGCGACGCGGCGCGCAAGACGAAGACAGGCAGTAGTGGCGGTGAAAGAAGAGCGAGGAGAAGAGCGGCGCCGCGCCGCACCGCGCGCCGGTGGCAGAGAGGAGAA